>SZWC01003289.1:62779-88933 GCA_023375785.1 Penium margaritaceum | reverse complement strand
TTGAGCCCTCGCTCGCAGGCCATTGCGGACCTGCGCAGCCAGCAGGAGGAGATGCGTCGTCTGCAGCGAGAGCAGACTGACGCGATCCGCACGCTGACTGAGCTTCTGCGTGCTCAGTCCACGGCTCCTTCGCGGATTTCTGAGGGAGCTACCGGCGTTGCGGCCTCCACCCAGCACTCGGCCCAGGTGCCCGTGACAGGTGCTCTGCCTGCTTCACCTCCTGGTGTGGTTTTTCCACCACCTGCGGACCTCCTTGATGACGAGCCATTCATGCCAGGCTTCAAGGATGACTCCCAGGAGCGGGAGATTCGTCTTCTACAGGAGCGCCTCCGTCAGCTGCAGACGGGTACCCGACCTCCACCCGTGTCTCCGATACGATCGTCACCTGACTTCCCCGGTGATCACCACCTTCCAGGAGTTTTCTCCGTCTCTCGCCCTCCTCAGCCTGCGGTTGCTCTCCCCACGGAGCGGCAGCCAAAGGACTTTGAGGCACCACCTCCACGGTACATCAGCGAGGATGGATTTGACTACAAGGAGATCCTATTTCAGGTGTGGGCCACTTTCGAGGGAGTGTGGCCTTACTACCACAGCCCATACCAGTCTACAGATCCAGCACAGGTGCTGACAGCAGCCCGGGCAATGCGAGGACTTCTCTATGCCATGCCACGCGAGACTATCGTCGACTTCCGCCCCCTCCTTGGCGAGGCTGGCACAAGCACCGGAGTTGATCCTCGTGGAGGCTGGGATCTGGCGTTGTCCCTACTGGCCACAGAGACGCACGCCATGCGTGCGTCACACATTCGTGCTTTCCACTCGCTCCGTCAGGGACCAACGGATTACTGGCGACGCGCCATGCTTATTTACACACGTCTGGGGACCTCAGGGGGCACACAGCTCTGGGCACTTCGGACGATCATGCTCGGAGTTCGCCTGGAGTACACCGACATCTTCACACGGTACAGCGACGCTGTTCTCGAGACTTTCTCAGCCACTCTGCAGCTGCTCCCTTGGGCGCATCAGCTTTTCCTCCAGGTGACATCGGCCCGCGAGGCAGCAGTAGCGCATCAGGAGACTTCCCTCGCTGCAGCAGTCCTCGCATCACCACCATCTTCCCTCCTGCACTCACCCTCATCCACCTCCATCACGACCTCATCCTCCTCCTCCTCTTTGACCCCGTCTACACCCACGCAGAGGTAGGGCGTTACAGTAGCTGCCCAGGGGAAGAAGAAGAATAGGAAGCGCGGATCGGGTCAGCAGCAGCCGTCATCCAGTGGTAGCAGTGGCCGTTTCGTGCACTGCTACAACTGTGGAGGTGCCCATCGCTACACCGAGTGCCAGCAGCCGCTTGACTGGGAGCGCATCACTCGTGGACTTCAAGCTGCCCATGCTGCTCGCGCCGCGTCCGGCACGTCGCCCGCACACTCCTCTGGACGCGCAGCGACCACGACTATAGCTGTTCCTGCGTCCTCACCAACGACCAGCAGTGATCTAGACCCACGTGACCACACCATCGCCGAGCTTCGTCATCTTCTGGCGCTTCGCTTTCACGGAGGTGCGAGTGTGTTGTCATCGTCAAGTGGGTCACAGACTGCTTGTTCGTCCGTCCTCTTGACTCGTGATGACACGTGTGGGGGAGCACAGTCCGCATGTGATGATGTTGGGCCTGACTCCACTGACTGGATTCATGAGTCTCACCTTCGTGACGTACGTTGTTCCTTCCCACTGACGGCTCAGCGTCCCTCTGATGCCGAGTGTTCCATTGCTCGTTGTACAGTTACATCCACCATTCGTGACTCCGGTGGCACTTGGATCACCGATTCCGGTGCCACCCACCACATGACGTGTCGTCGTAGTGACTTTGTGGTACTTGGTCCTGTCACGACTGTTTGTTCTGTTCGTACAGGCTCTGGTCAGTCCTTACCGGTCCACGGTGTTGGGGTTGTATGCTTTGATGGTCCGTCTGGCCACCTGTATCTCTCTGACGTGTTGTTTCTGCCTGATCTTGAGCTCAGTGTGCTGTCTGTGCGTGCCTGCACTCTGATGGGTCTCTCCGTTGAGCATACTGCTGATTCAGCGACTGTGACTGTTCTTGACACCCGTAGCATTGTCCTGCGTGCTTCAGTCGTAGATGATTTGTACGACATTGCTCGACCCTCCTCCCCTTGCTCACCCTCCTCCTCTGGTCGGGTTTTTGTCACTGGTGTTCTATCCCCGGAACACCAGCGGTTGCTTCATCAACGTCTGTGTCACGTGGACTCCGACACTGTGTCGAAGCTCATTCGGACATAGCCTGCTCTAGGCCTTGACGTGGCTTCTTTTGAGAAGCCACCCAAGACCGACTGTCTTTTCTGCACTCAGGGAAAGATGCACCGGTGCACTTATCCTGATTCGTGTTCCCGAGCCCTGAGCTCTCTCGAGTTGGTCCACTCGGACCTGCTCGGCCCTCTCCCGGTCGAGTCCCTGTCTGAGAGGGGCCGGTATGTTCTGACGCTGACTGATGACTTCACTCGGATGCGGTGGGTCTACAGTCTGCATCAGAAGAGTGACGCCGCCCTTGCAGTTTGGCTCTGGCTCGTGATGGCTGAGCGTCAGTCTCGCTACACGCTACATACCTTTTGCTCGGATCGCAGCGGCGAGTTCCTCGGTGAGATGGACTCCTTCTTTGCTGAGCACGGCATTTTCCACCAGGTCTCTCCTCCTGCTACCCCACAGCAAAACAGTGTATCTGAGCGCTGGAACCGCACCATGGAGGATGTGGTCCGCGCCATGCGGTCTGAGTGCGGCCTCCCAGATTCCTCTGCCTTCGAGGGCTTTGCCTACATGAATTGGGCCTGGAACCGCCTCCCGCATGGTCCACTTCCGGATCATGTTACACCGTATGAGCTCTGGTTTGGCCACTGTGCTGATCTTCGTCTCGCTCGCGTCTGGGGTTCCCTGGCCTCCGTGTGGTACACCAAGGACCAGCAGGGCTCCAAGGTCTCCCCTCGGGGTCGCTTGTGTGCCTTCATCGGCATCTCCCCGCGGTCGAAGGCCTGGCGCTTTTGGGACCCCACTCGCCATCGTGTCATTGGGTCCCGTGATGCCCTGTTTTTGGAGTCACTCACATACCGTGATCTGACTTCGATCACAGCCCTCTCTGCAGCTTATGTCCCTTCCTGTGCGGGTCCTTGGCAGATGGGGGAGACTTCTCCGCCAGCGACCATTCCTCGTCAGGTTGATGTGTCCGCTCGAGTCCCCTCTCGGTCTCCAGCACTTGATGATCCGGCTATCATTGCCGTTGGTCCAGAGATCCCGCCTGTTCAGCTGGTTTCACACCCCACAGGTACCGCTGCTCTCACACCTCCTCCTGCATCACCACCTGTGTCTACTGGCTCCCGTGCTCCGGCGTCTAACCCAGTCCAGCCCACTCCTGTCCCTACGTCGGCTGACACTCATGTCTTAGTGTCCGGGCCAGCCTTGCCCGCTGTCACCCCCAGCTCTGTGTCCTCCACACACGCATCTCCTCGCACGGCATCTCCGGCTGCCTCGTCTTAGCCCTCACCAGCCATAGTGGTACTTGTCCCTGTGGTCGTACCTGTTCCTGAGCCTGAGGTGCGCTCCTCGACCTCCGGTTACTCTCGTGAGCCCGGTGGTCGCCTTCGACCACTGGATTCCGGAGCTCAGAGCGCGTCGGGTCTCGGACCCAGGCGTTCCTCTCGCAGCATTGTGAGCGGTGATCCAGGCACAAAGGCCTTAGGCCTAAGTGTCCGCACTGAGCTTTCAGAGGTACACCCAACGTGCCCCATAGGGCACGACCTGGTCACTCGCGAGTTCCATATTGCCTGTGACGCATCAGCTGATCTCGTGGCCATCAGGCCTGACACTGAGGCGTGTGCACTTGCCACGCAGAGTTCCCCCTCTATGGCGCCTGACCCGGGCACATTGAGGGAGGCTTTCTCAATGCAGGATGCTGATGCCTGGCGAGCTGCTTGTGAGGATTAGCTTCGCGCTATCCGAGAGCACGGAGTCTACGAGCTAGTCGACCTTCCTCCTGGGAGGAAGGCGATTCAGGTCAAGTGGGTCTTTCGCAAGAAAGTAAAGCCAGATGGCTCACTAGAACGCTACAAGGCCCGCTTGCTCGTCAAGGGGTTCTCTCAGATTGAGGGAGTTGATTACAGTGACACCTTTGCCCCTGTCGGCCGCATGACCTCAGCTCGAGCTCTGTTCGGTGTAGTGGCTCTGCATGACTGGGAACTACACCAGATGGATGTGAACAACGCGTTCCTCCATGGCTCTCTGGATGAGGAGATCTACGTGGCTCAGCCACCAAGCTTTGAGGACGGTGACAAGTTCTGGCGCTTGCGCAAGTCCTTGTACGGCCTCAAGCAGTATCCACGGTGTTGGAACCGAGAGATCACTGGCACCTTGACTCGCGCGGGATATGTACAGAGCAAGGCAGACCCCTCGCTCTTCATCCTACCGACACCCGAGCGGTTCACCGCCATCCTGGTCTATGTTGATGACCTTCTGATTGCATCTCTGTCCCTGGAGGCCGTGAAGGAGGCCAAGGCTGTCCTGCAGACTGCCTACAGGATGAAGGACCTCGGTCATGCATCAGTGTTTCTTGGTATGGAGATCGTGCGAGATCGTAGACATCGGACACTGTTGCTGCATCAGGCCCGATACGCATGAGTCGTGGGGGAGCGCTTTAGCGATCTCCTTGGTGCAGTGCCCACCGCTTCCACACCCCTCACACGTGATGGGCAGGATGCCCTGAAGGTGGATGACCCTACACAGCTGGGGGAGACAGTGGACGTGACCTTGTCCCTCCGTCTTATCGGATCTCTGATGTAACTGGCCACTACCACGCGTCCCGACATCGCGTTCGCCGTCAACCTCCTCGCTCAGTTCTCGCAGGCTCCACGTGCGAGAGCTCTTCACGCAGCTGTGCGAGTGGTACGGTACGTGGTCTCCATGCCGTATCTCGGACTCTGCTTTCATCGGCACTGTTCGGTGGTCCATGACGGCTACACTGACAGTTACTAGGCTTGGAGCCCTGATGGGCGCAGTCGTACTGGCTACGTGTTTCTGCTTGGTGGTACCGCTTTGTCTTGGCAAATCGGGAAGCAGGGCTGCATCGCACGTAGCTCATCGGAGGCAGAGTATGTGGCTTTGGGCGCAGGGGCTGCTGAGGCAGTTTGGCTACAGCGCTTGTTTCTTGAGCTTGGGCAGTCAGTACCCGCCATTGTGCTGCGTTGCGAAAACCAGATTGCTCTCGCCATTGCGGAGAACTCTGGTGTTTTTCATGCTCACACAAAGCACATTGCGGTTGAGCATCACTTCGTTCGTGATCTGGTGGAGCGACGCATGATCACCATCATGTGGGTTGGCACTGACTTGCAGAGTGCTGATTTCTTGACGAAGGCACTTGCCCGCGGAAAGTTCCTGGTGGCCATTCGTTCTGTTGGGCTTCGCCCCGTGCGTGACAGTGATTGAGTGTGGGATGTGCGTCTACGTCTCATCTGTCTGTGTCACCCACTATGTGGTTGTACAAGTGCTGCATGCGTATGGACATGCGTACCATCGGGTCATGGGGGAGTGTTGTGCTTTGTGCCTTTCCTGTACAGTTTACTGTGACCACTCGGTCGTGTCCATACTCGTGCAGATCCCTGAGGCAGGCGGCCCTGGTGATACCGGCGCGACGACAGGCGGCGGACTACCCGCTTGGAGCTGACCGACCACTGTTCCAGAGCCCCAGATGCCACAAGGACTCTTTGTTGTGTCTTCTACGTCTTGCAGGCGTCTTTCGGCGGACTGGCCATGAGGTCTATTTGCATGTTTTTGCATTGTATGCTCATTGTCAGTCGATGGATGCATGCATGTGACCAGTCGTAGCGTCCGTCTTTTGATTCTTCACGTCTAGATTCAGACGGCGTAGCATTCTGACATGTGTGCGCAGAGTTACGGCCAAAACAGTGGTTTGGGGCCGGTTCTAGGACAGCTCTTGGACTGTCGCGTGCGACACCCGCCATGCCCCGCAGCAGGTGTTTATGCCTTGGACCTGTCATTTGTCATTCCTCTCTCTGCATATGCTATATTGAAGCATTCTGACACTGTGTCTTGTGTCTCCTAGCCAAACCCTTGCCGTTGTGTGTACGACCTGTGACTGTCGTCACCGTCTGATCAGGCACTGAAGCCCAGTCAGCGGGTGTGTTGCTAGGAAGCTTCTACGCACTCTCTCATGAAGTAGGCACCTCGCGCAATTACGGTTGTTAAATCGAGATCGAGATGAGATTTCTCGATTTCGAACTCGTTTTTTTCCATTCCGGTACATTTGTCTCGTCTCGGGTTTAGACAACGAGAAAATCTCAGTCTTTTACTGATTTGTGTTTTGGCTTTCTCGATCTCGTCTCGATCTCGCTCACTTCCAACAAAATCTCGCATTCTAGACCACAGCGAGGGACAAGCTACGTGATAAAACGGGCAGCTGGAACGCATCTAGCTCACAGTGGACTACATTCCAACCACATGAATGGTTTTCTCGCAAAAACTACACCAAGCCTTGTTTTATGTTCAAACCCACCCGTTAGTATGTCAAACCATGAAAACTTAATGTGGGTACATGCACTGAGGACAACATAAGGTTCTACGATCCCACCTTGAACAACGACTACAAGTACAGACCGCCAGACACGGAAGAAACAGGAAAGCCTTATCCTTTTTCACTCACACAAACATGTAAAGCTCGATGTTGTAGTTGGAACGAGACTGACGGTAGTCAAAACGAGCAAGTGTGGAGAGCGTGAGAGTCAAAAAAAGGAGTGAGAGTGGCGGCTGGTGGAGCTCGCTATCAGAGCCCACCCGTCCGTCGGCGGCATGGGGCTCGCCAGTGCCCACTCGAACGGCAACGGGAATAACCCCTCTTGGGTCTCACAAGCCCAAAACTAATGTTCAGGCAGAAACTATGCCAGTCGCAACTACCACCGGTTCACAGGTAAGACAAAACTAGGTCACCAAGCCAACACAGCTGAAACATGCACGAGTGTCAAATTTGACTACTTTGAGAAAAGGTATGAGCACTCCAACAGGGACCCCGACACGCGTGAAGATGGCTGGAGTGTACCCAGCGGCTGCTCGGCAGACTCTCGTCTACTTCCCTAGTCTTCCGTAACCTTCGCCTCATCAGGAGTTTGCACGGCAAGGGACATGAGCCGAGAGGTCACACTGAGTACACAATATCACTCCCCCATGACCACACGGCAAACAGGTCCATACATGTAGTAGCACTGACGCGAACAACAGCACAAGAGCAACGATGAGAAACAAAGCTCAAGGGCAGAGTTCAGTTTACAGCAGAGGCAGGGTGCAATCCCACATAACGAGCAGTCGCTAGAAACTTCGTACAGCTAATGGCCTTTGTTAGAAAATCAGCACGTTGCAAGTCAGTGCCGACCGACACAACCTGAATCTCACCTTGATCCACCAGGTTTTGGATGTAGTAGTACTCAACGTTTGTGTGCTTGGTGCGTGTATGGAACACGCCGGAGTTTTCTTTGATGGCCTTTACACTCTGGTCGTCACACCAAACCACAACGGAGGGCATGAACTGACCTAGCTCTCGCAACAGATGCACCAACCACACACTCACGACCGTGCTAGCACCCAGAGCTACGTACTCTGCTTTTGCAGTGCTGCGAGCGATACAACCCCATTGCCATTGCGCCATGAGCTGGTTGTCCCCCCAATGAGGAATATGCATCAGGTTCGACTCTTGTCGTCTGGACTCCATGCCCAGTCACTGTCTATGTATCCGTCCAGGACCATTCAGGCCTGCCCTCGGTAGTGAAGTCACATGCGGGGAGTGGAAACGACGTACCGCACGCGCCGGAATATGGCCTCAAGGACTCGTCTACGCGGCGCCTGAGAAAACTGTGCAAGCAGGTTCACCTTGAAGGTAACGTCTTGCCATGTCGTCGTCGTCGCCAGGTACATGAGCAAGCCAATGATCCGCAAGTACAGGGTCACGAGGACCAGTTCTCCTAGCTTTGTTGGGTCATCGACCTTCAGGGCGCCCTGTCCATTTGGGGTGATCAGGGTGGACGCCATGCGCACGTTGTTGAGTAGCTCCATAAAACACTCCCATAGAGTGAGAGTGTATTGTTCTTAATGGATCAGGAGCGTCCGACGAGCGCGATCACGGACAATCTACATGCCCAAAACCACTGCGGCCTCTCCCAGGTCTTTCATTTTGTAAGTCGATTGTAGCGCGCCCTTGGCTGTTTCGACAGCCTTCACGTCAGGTGAGGCGATCAGAAGGTCATCAACGTAGACCAGGATGGTTGAAAGGAGCACAGTGGTGTGGGACAAGAAAAACGATGCGTCTGCCGCGCTCTGGACATAGCCCACTCATAGGAGTGTACCAGTGATCTCCTTGTTCCAACATCGAGGCGACTACGTCATGCCGTACAACGCTTTTCTGCAGCCGGTACACATGACCGCTACCATCCTCGGACCCTGGGGGCTGGACCATGTAACTCTCTTCTTCATGTTTTTCTTCTAGGAACGCATTGTTGACGTCCATGTGGTCGAGTTCCCAGTCGTGCTGGGCAATCTCGGACAGCAGACCCAAGGTCGTGGTTGTACTTCCAACTGGTGCAAAAATCTCAGTGAAGTCGATCCCTTCCACCTGAGAGAATCCCTTTGTAGTCACCCGTGCTTTGTAGCAATCACCTGTGTTGTCCGTCTTCAGCTTTTTTCGCAAGACCCACTTGGCCTGAACGGCCTTTCATTCGGGCAGTAGGTCTACAAGATACTAAACCCCATGTTCCTTGATAGCCGCCAGCTCAGCCTCGCATGCTCCACGCCACAGTGTTGCATCGGTTCCAGCCAGGGCTTGACACAGTGTGTTGGGGTCTGGTGTCACTCCCACCACACTGGGGTCTGGGATCATAGCATCTCCACCACGCATGGCCAAGGCATAGGCCATAGACAGAGGGCCAGCGGTGACGGTGGACTCTGCAGAGTCCACTGCAAGTTGACGCTCGTGAGGAAGGAGAGCAAGTCATGTATCGCAGCCGAGATGGACTTCAGTGAGCCCCTGCGTAGTGAGACCCAAGGCCCTCATGCCTGGGTCTCCACTGCGCATGCTGCGAGGAGGTCCCAATCGCAGGCGTCCATCCGGACCTCGTCGGTATGGCTCTAAAGATGGTATAGCTAGGGCAGGTGGTGGACACTTGGAAAATTTGCCCACAATTTTTGCCACAAGGAAAATTGCGGTTGTCGTGCAGTTCGAACCCGTGATCTTTTGCTTAAGAGTCTAGAGCCTTTTCAACTAGGCCACAAAGGTATGATTCCTATGATGATCCGCAAGGAACATGCCCATTATGGGCAGTGCATTCTTGGCCCATCTCGGAACAAACCAAAGGGACGTACTCGATAGAGGAGCGCATGTCTTATCTGTATGTGCAACTAGCCAGCTAGGAAGTGGACAAGGTGTACATCATGTCAACAATTTGGCCTAGGGAGCACTGAGATACACTCAGTCAAAGTCAACCCTCTAGCACACTCTCCTACTCTAGCAGGATGAGGAGCAGTTGTCAGGATGAGGTCCGCGTGGATGCGGTCCCGACGTTGGTCTGATAGACTCTATTAGTTCACGTCTACTGTTTTGGGTGAATCAGAGACTGAGCGTGAGCTTTCTGGTCGCCTCACGCAATGTGAGTAGGAACTTAGAGACTGTCAGTTTGCGAAGGGAATAACGTCGTTTTGCTTTTTTTTTTTGCATCAACATGATCACAACATTTATAGGGCTAGTCATAAGCTCTCCAATGCACCAAACCGTGCACGATTCAGTCAAGCGTAGCCCAAGTTATGCTTGCCAAAGAGCAGGTCTCACCCACCATAAAAGCCTAACGCCTCCACTCGCCGTGGCGCCTTTGTTCACGTGCGAAGCGCCTTTCCCAAGGTGCATATCCCATTGCACATGGTGTAAGGGTCCCCTGCACTATTTCCACGCACCCTACCCATTTTTGGGTCGTGTTTGGTGATGGGGTGTGAGGAGGTTCGAAACCTGTCCTTGGACCTACAGTCAGAATTTTGACTAAGTCCCCGAGTAAGAAAACGTACTTCTGAGTTTCGGACGTCGAGCCAGGTTTTTGGTCCCTCAGTAACAACCTGCACTACAGGATCCGGTGGATGATCCACCTGATCAGGCGGATCACCCACCGGACGCCTCGGCAGGCCTATCGGCGCAACTTCTCCAGATGGTATTTTTGTTATTCGGTCCGGTCGATTATCGACCGGAATTTGAGTCGCAGCCGGCTCCCAGAGCCGCTGCGCATACCCCAACTTTGGAAGGCCATATCTCCCTTGATGCTTGTCCGATTCCAGCGAAACAACTTCCACCAGATTCAGAGACTCATCCAATTTCAGGGGCAATCCTCCATTTTAGGATCTGAGCAATCTTTGAGTCGCCAAATCCGCCGGAGCGGCATCTCCACTTTCTGGCGGCTCGTCGGCGCCTCCCGGCGCCGCACTTGGGCATACGGACGGGCAATACTTCAACATTCTCCCCCTTACACCTGCCATGCCCGCTGCTCCTGCTTTCTCTCACTCATCTTCTGCTGCGCCCTCCAGCCCATCATAGCTGGTCATCCCAAGTCCGGCCACGCTCATCGCGTCCCGGTCCGCGGGTTGCGCCTTGGTCAAGCAATCCGCAAGCATGTTGTGCGTGCTGCAGTGCTGCAGCACCACCTGCCCCTTCTCGACCATGTCCCATGCGTAGTGATAACGCACGTCGATGTGCTTCGTCCTCTTGTGCTGCGTTGGCTTGTTGGTCAGCGAGATGTAGCCGGTGTTGTCCTCTTGTACCACCGTAGGCTCCAGCTGCAGCACGCCCAGCTTCCCCAGCAACCTGCGAAGCCACACCGCCTCCTTGACTGCCTCGGCCAGTGCGATGTACTCAGCTTCCACTGTGGAGGTGGTGACGCAGTCCTGCTTCCTACTGCACCACGAGACCGCTGCACCAGCGAGGAAGAACACGTATCCGGATGTGGACTTTCGCTTGTCCACATCGCCAACGTAGTCTGCATCCGTGTAGCAGACCAGACGCAAGGGGTCCGCCCGCCCTTTGCCTTGGAACCTCAGGCGCGCGTGCCGCGTCGCCTGCAGGTAGCGGAGGATGCGCTTGACTGCCTGCCAGTGTAGTGGCCCTGGATCGGCCACGTACCTGCTCACTTGGCCCACCGCGTAGGCCAGGTCCGGTCGAGTCGCCACCATGGCGTACATGAGGCTACCCACCGCCGATTGGTAGGGCACCCCTGCCATATCCTCCCGCTCTTCTTTTGTTTGCAGCGCCGTTGCCGCACTTAGTTCACAGGTCGTGGAGACAGGACTGCTCACTGGTTTGCAGTCCTCCATGCCGTACCGCTTCAGCACCTTGGCCATGTGTTTGGCCTGCCCCAGCTCAATCGTGCGCGCCCTCCGGTTCTGCGTAATGCTCACCCCGAGGTAGAACTCCAGCTCCCCCATGTCCGACATCTGGAACCTGCTGCTCAGCTGCTCTTTCAGCTGCTGTAGGCTCGGCAGGTTGGAGGAGCACAAGATCAGATCGCCCACGTAGAGTGCGACAATCTGATGGAGCTTCTTGCTGCACCGCACGTACGCACTGTGATCCGCCTCACAGCGGTTGAAGCCGAGTTGTGCCATGAAGCTGTCCATCTGTTGATACCAGCATTGCGGCAATTGTTTTAGCCTATACAAGGACTTCCACAGCTTGCACACCTTGCCCTCCGGCGCCTCCACCCCCTCCGGTACCTCCATGTAGATTTCCTTGTTGATGATGCCATTGAGGAAGGCCGTCTTGACGTTGATTTGGTGGAGCTCCATGTCCTTCGCGGCCACCACCGCAAGGATCGTCCGGATGTCTGTAAACTTGGCGACGGGGGCGAACGTCTCATCATAGTGCTCGCCCTTACGTTGTGCGTACCCCTTCGCCACAAGCCACGCCTTGTACTTGTCAACCACTCCTTATCGTGAACTTGGTCTTGAAGACCCACTTGGAGCCGATGACCTTGGCGTCTCTCGGCCTGTCAACCAGCTGCCACGTGTCGTTTTAAGCAATGGGACCAACTCCGACTTGATGGCGGCGTCCCACTACTCCCCCTCGGGCCGCGCAAGCGCCTATTACAAGGTCGTCGGTTTTGTTGATGCAGCTTGCATGCATCGCATCATGCCGATCCATCGACCGGTGCCTGCGTCAAAATGCTTCCCTGCTCTCCGCTGCCTCCCGCTGCGACGTGACAGCCTTGGCGGCGTCTCGTCGCTCTGCTGCGATCCTTCCGACTCAGCCCGCTCTGGTCCATCATCGATCGGACGGCTCCCCAAAGATCCCTCCCGCTCCGGTGAACCATCAACCAGACGGGCGGCGCATCCAGAGTATTTTTCTCCGACACCCGACGCGAACTCCGCCAGGAGTGCGCGCTTCGGCACCCATGGTGCCTCCTTCAACAGATCATTCCGCCGGATCTCCAACCCAGCTTTATTGTCCTCGGAGTCCTCCGCGTCGGCTGTTGTGCTTGTTGTATCGCCGCGCTCCGACACCGCATCATCAACCTCCGCGTCCACTGGCTCCTCCTCGTAGTCAAGGAGCTGGAACCACTCCCCCTGTTTTGGAGTGTTCTCGACACTCATGTCGTTGCTACTGCTGCTGAAGCTTTGCTCCTCATCAAACTCAACGTCACGGCTGCGAATGATCTCTTCCATGCACGGGTCCCAGAGCCGGTACACCTTTTCCGCACTCTCGTAACCGAGGAACAAGCACGACTTCCCCCGCAGTTACAGCTAGCTGTCGCGTTGTTGCGCTGCCTGTACCATCGCGTGCGCCTTGCACCCGAACACCTTCAGGTGTGCCATGTTTGGCTTGCGCCCGCTCCAAACCTCCTGTAGCGTCTTCTAGCCGCCCTTGCCCTTCAGCACCGCTGTTGGGGTGAGGTTGATGGTGTAGCTTGTTGTACGCACAGCCTCTGTCCAAAACCCTCGCAGCAACCCTGCATCCACAAGCATGGTCCACACCATGTTGAGCAGTGTCTCGTTCGCCCGCTCTGCCACTCCGTTGGACTGTGGCGAGTACGGCGTAGTGGGCTCCCACTTGATGCCCTGCTGCTTCATCCACCCGCTGCAGCCCACGTACTATCTGCCATTGTCGCTGCGTAGCGCTCTCACCTTCCGGTCAGTCTGCCACTCCACTCCTGCGATGTACTCCTTTAGCCGGTCCAGGACCTCGCCCTTCCGCTTCATGAAGTACACGTACAGCTTAATGCTGCAGTCGTCAATGAAGGTGACGAAGTATCTCAAGCCGCTGTTTGACGATGTTTTGAACGGTCCGCACACATTACTATGCACGACCTCCAGCAGGTCATTTGCACGAGCCTCGTTCTCATTGAACGGCTTGCGCCGCACCTTGCCCAAAATGCAAGGCTTGCACATTTGTGCGCTGCTGCATCTGCTGCTGCGTCTGCACCATTGATGACGAGGCCACGCACCATGTCACGCTTTGCCATCTCCTTAACGGTTGCGGGCGCCGAATGCCCCAACCGTCGGTGCCAGAGCTCCGGATCAACGCTTCCTCCCTTGGCCATGTTGACGACGCGCACTTGCGAGTCTGCTGCGTTGGATGCTGCGGGGACCACCTTGGTCTCCACGATGTAGAGACCGCCCTCGCGCTTCGCCTCCCGCACGACCTCGCCGTCGCCGTCGATGCGCACCACTACGCCTTTCCTGCGGAAGAGCACCTCATATCCCTTGTCCGTCAAGCGGCTAACACTCAGGATGTCAGCCAGGCCGGGGACGTGCTGCACATCACGGATTGTGCACAACTCCTTCTTATCGCCCACCACGACTTCCACCTCCACGTCGCTTTGGCTGCCTGCCGGCTCGACTTTGTCGTTCGCGACCACCATTGACTTGGAGGACTTCTCGTAGGTGACGAACCCCATCTTCTTGACTTGGGTGTGCTCCATGGCCCCGGAATCAAGGTACCTCCTGTTGGCCTTCTTGAGGAAGTGGTTCTTGTTGCCGTTAAGGAGCAACCTGCCGTTGCTGTTTTTGCCGCCGGTCTTCGCCTCCTCCGGGCACTCACGAGCCCAATGGCTCTCCTTGCCACAATTGCGGCACGCACCTTTCTTGGCGGCCTTCTTGCCCCCGCCCTTTCCGCCACTTCCTCGGCCCCCGCTTCCGCCACCCCGCGTTTTGGTGACAAGGGCCTATGAGGAAGACGAGGACTCCCCGCAGCTCCGTCGCTGCGCCTCGTTGCGGATGTACTCTACGACCGCGCCATAGGTGAGCTTGTCCTCCGACCATCCTCCAAGGACAGTGATGAGTGGGCCCCAACTGTTAGGTAGGGCCATGAGGAGAGCCATCGCCTACAGCTGCGTGTCGATCTTCCACCCCACGTCATTGCATTGCGAGGCGAGCGACTCGATCTGCTGCATGGCGGAGATGACATCATCTCCCTCCTCGATTCTCACCGTAAGGAGTCGCTTCATTGCGAAGATCTTGTTCGCCAGCGACTTGGATTGGTGGATAACGCAGAGCTTTTGCCAAGCTTTGGCTGCTAGCTTGTAGCCTTGGAAGTAGCCCCATTGCAACTCGGCCGTCCTCGACACAAGGAGCATGAGCGCCTTTGTGTTCTTCTTTTTAAAGGCCTACTTCTCCACGTCCGTAGCAGTCGCCTCTGTGAGCACCTCCTTTCCCAACATGACGTCCAGCAGCCCCTTATGCGAGAGGTGCGGTTCCAACTGCCACCTCCATAGCCCAAAGCCCGGGATGCCCGCATACTTCTGAATGGGTTGCGTCTCCTCCTGCGCCATGTGCACAGCTGCTACTCCGACGAGTTCTCAGAACTTCACGGCGACGTCCAAGATGACAATCCCGTGCGCTACGGAAGACGTGAACGATGGAGACTATCAAACCTGTCGGCCCATAACCCTTTGTCACGATAAGGTCCGCGTGGATGCGGTTCCGAAGTTGGTCTGATAAACTCTATTGGTTCACGTCTACTGTTTTGGGCGAATCAGAGACTGAGCGTGAGCTTTCTGGTCGCCTCACAGTATGTGAGTAGGAATTTAGAGACTGTCAGTTTACGAAGGGAAAAACGTCACTTTGCGTTATTTTTTTAGCATCAACATAATCACAATATTTATAGGGCTAGTCATAAGCTCTCCAACGCACCCAACCGTGCGCAATTCAGTCAAGTGTAGCCCAAGTTATGCTTGCCGAAGCGCAGGTCTCACCCACCACAGAAGCCTGACGCCGCCACTCAACGTGGCGCCTTTGTTCACGTGCGAAGCGCCTTTCCCAAGGCGCATATCCCATTGCACATGGTGTGGGGGTCCCCTGCACTATTTCCACGCACCCTACCCATTTTCGGGTCGTGTTTGGTGATGGGGTGTGACGAGGTTCGAAACCTGTCTGTGGACTTGCAGTCAGAATTTTGACTGTCCCCGAGTAACAAAACGTACTTCTGAGTTTCAGACGTCGAGCCAGGTTTTTGGTCCCTCAGTAACAACCTGCACTACTGGATCCGGTGGATGATCCACCTGATCAGGCGGATCATCCACCGGACGCCTCGACAGGCCTATCGGAGTAATTTCTCCAGATGGTGTTTTTGTTCCTCGGTCCGGTCGATTATCGACCGGATTTCGAGTCGCAGCCGGCTCCCGGAGCCGCTGTGCATACCCCAACTTTGGAAGGCCATATCTCCCTCGATACTTGTCCGATTCCGGCAAAAGCACTTCCACCGGATTCAGCAACTCGTCCAATTTCAGGGGAAATCCTCCATTTTAGGATCCGAGGAGTCTTTTCAGTCGCCAAATCCACCGGAGCTGTGTTAACACTTTCTGGCGGCTCGTCGGCGCCTCCCGGCGCCGCACTTGGGTATGCGGAGGTGCAATTTTTCAAAAGAAGTCACCTTTTCGCACAATAGAATTATGTCTCACACCACTTTGACGACCAACAATCGTGGTCTGCATCTTCCTTGAAGTCTCTTGGCGGTCGTCCAGCCGCCTTTTCTCCTTGAAGGCCGCTCTTAGCCGTCCTGGCCAATAATCCTGCCGCGTTTTGAACTCAAAGTGCTCAGGTCCTCACTTGAACTTGACCCATGATCTCCAAACTTTGGAAATCCATATCTCACTCAAAGGGACTCTGAATCAAGTTCCGTAAAGTGCATTGGAACCTGTGAAACATCCTCTATGCAACTGTCATACCACATGGTTTTTTATCGAGCAACCTGTTTTTGTCACCTTTTGGCACTTTCATATCCATCGCCAACAAGGCAAAATCACGCCTTTGGGCCGGGATAGTCAATACATTAAGGAACATTGAGGGCCAAGGACGCTTTGGAATGGCGCCCCAATGTGTTATCACCAGAAAGGGTGCTTCCGGCGGCCGTCACCACCGCCAGTGGTGCTGCCAACGGAAGATAGTCGTGGTTCACAGGAATGGTCATATCTCGGCCGTTCTTCCATGGAATGATGCAACTCTTAGTGTGTTGGAAAGCTGGGGGAATAAGCTACATGTTTCTAACACAATAACACACATCCCTGGTGTGTATGGAGCCAAGTACAGCTCAACGACCCCGGGTCGCCTAGGATTTTTCATCATGTACATATAGTCTTATTTGTTGACACTTGAACAACAAGTACAGTTCATTACCACTTTGCCAAACATGTTCCCGTACTCTCCCAAGATGATCCTACGCTTCTGAAAACCCGAGAAGGTGTGCACCAGCCTCTCCTTGGTCGCCGTTGCCGTCGGTTAGTGCCTATACCATCCGGTTGAGGCTAGCACATTGCCCCCGGCTTACACTTGGTAGCAGAGCCACCCTTGGCTCAAGGACACAATCTTCTGTGTGGCAAACTCTCTTGGGCGTCCCAAACCCGCCCAAGCCAGAGCCGTTTCACCCATCAAGGAAGGATGGGCCATCTTGACATGCTTGGATACTTGGACTAGAATTGTACTTCACAGCCATCGGCGTGGATGCCTTAAGATACGAGGCGCACCGCGACTATGCAGTAACCCTATTGAGAGGGGCATCGTTGGATTGGTGGGCCGATGTGATGTGATCCAATACACACTGTAGTGGAGCAGCAATGGTCGCCGACATTGCGACCGCGACCAGAATCTCAACCCCATCACTCAAACATGCAGCAATGGTGACCATACCCTCAAATGGTCAACTTCGTGAAAGGAATTCACGGAGTCGTTCATAAAGCACTTCACCGTGGCTGAGGTGAGGAACAACGTGTGTTCCAAGCTATGTTGGCTTCACCAAAGTGGCAGCGTCGATGACTACACCCACAAGTTTTGTGAGATCATTGCCAGTTGTGGCTTTGACTCCCACAAATTGTACAGCAACGGCCTCAAGGACTACGCCCGCGCTGTCACAGTGATGCACAACCTCAATGATGACATGCCGCAATAATCGCAACAGCAGAACGGTACGACTCGCTCGTGCACCAAGCTCATGCCAACAGCCACAACTCTTCCAGTGGTGGTTACTGCAAGAAAACCAAGAGCAACAACACGCCCATGGAGATTGGAGCGTTGCAATAGCGCAAGTGCTACAACTGTGACAAACCTGGCCACATTGCGTGTGATTGCTGGCATCCAAAGAAGGACGATGACAAGGATAAGCGTCAAGGGAAGGGAAAGCAAGCCACGAAGGAAGCAAATAAAGCAACTAAGGATTTGGGAAGTGAGGAGAGCCGGGAGTAGATGGCGTTACTCCTGGCTCCTCTTAGCCCAAACCACTATTTGACCGCCCACCCGAATGCCTTGCGGCAATGAAGGGGGTTTCCGAGGTCAAGGCATAGGATTTGGGGAGGAGCAACTCGCACTTCTTTTAGAGGCGTGAGTGAAAGGCGTCAAGAGGAAGGTAGGGAGTCTGCTAGATTGTAGTGCAAGTCATAGTTTTGTGAGCATGGATTCTGCTAAAAATTGGGGTCTTGCGCTCACGAGTAAGAAGCGGAGCGCTAACAAAGTTGTCGGGACGGTTGAAGTGGGGTATGTGGCCCGTCCCCTCTCCATTTGCGTGGGGAAGCTTTGCATAACGACCATACACCGGGTGTACCCGATGAAGGATTACGATGTGATCCTCGGTCGTGACTTCCTCCACAAGTACAACCCCGCCGTCAATTGGGAGGCGCGCACCGTCTCAGTCAAGCTCGTAGACAAGGAGTATCCCCTGCCTACGTGGTCTGAATAAGAGGTCGTAGAGGAGGAATCGTGTGGAGAGGAAGCACCATAGCAATCGATGCCGCGCAAAAAAGAGTCGGTGCCATTGTTGCTGAACTTGGTGCAGCTCAAACACGTGATTCAAGGAGCAGATTTTTTTGGCGCTTGTGCGAGAAGTGGAGGACGATTTTGACAAACCAGAGGATGCGGCGCATGATGGGACTCGATAGCAACCGAGGGCCCAAGGCAATTTTGTCGCGGTACCTGAGGGGCTTTGGAAGGTGTGGACGGAGTTCGAGGACGTGTTCCCCATACCCTCCCAACGATTCTTCCACTGAAGCGAGACGTGGACCATCACATCGACCTCAAACCTGGAGCGCACCCGCCTGTTCGTGCGACATACCGCACGAGCAATGCGCAGTTGTAGGAGCTCAAGAAAAAACTGGCCGAGATGATAGAGCAGGGCTTGATCCGCCCGTCCTTGTCTCCTCATGCCACACCTATCTTGTTTGTGCAGAAAACGACGAGGGAGATGCACATGTGCGTGGACTACCGGGCGTTGAACGAGTTGACCTTCAAGAACCGGAACCTGCTTCTATGAGCCAGTGAGCTCTTCGACCACCTCTGTGCAGCTTGCTTCTTCACAAATATTGACCTTTGTTCCGGCTACCACCAGATCTTCATCACAGCAGATGATGGGAAAAAAACGGCCTTCTATACCCGCAATGATCACTACAAGCTACTCATGATGCCTTTTCGGTTGACCAATGCGCCGGCCACCTTCATGGTGGCGATGGAAAACATCTTCAGGCCGTACTTGGGTGACTTTGTGGTAGTTTACCTCGACGACATCTTGGTGTATAGCAGGACGACGGAGGAGTACGAGGAGCATGTGAAGAAGGTCCTTGAGATTTTGAGGAAGAGGAAGTTTTTTTTCAAAGCACTCTAAGTATGAGTTTGCGGTGGGTAAAGTTGAATTCCTTGGATAAATCATTGGAAATAGGCAGATTACCATGGACCCGTGCAAGGTGGCGGCCATGCAAGAGTGGCCGAAGTTGCATAATGTGCATGATGTGCAAATGTTCCTTGGTTTTCTCAACTACTACCGCAGGTTCATCCTTGGCTACGCGGGAGTGTGAGCGCCACTCTCCAATCTCACTCGTAAGGATCGCGCGTGGAGTTGGGGAGTTTGCAAACAAGAAGCCATTGAGAATATCAAAAGGGCTTTGACCTCTCCACCCATCTTGCACTTGGCCAGCAGTGGCCGTGAGATTGAAATGGTGATGGAGTCATCGGACCTGGCCATTGTGGGATCCTTTTGCAGGACTTTGGTAACGGGCCGCCTCCTACTTGTGCAAGTTGCACAGGGTGGAGCTGAATTACGCCACTCATGACAAGGAGATGCTTGCCGTGGTCGCAGCCTTAAGAAGCAGGCAGCACTGCCTCGAGGTGCATAAGTACACGGTCTACACCGACCACCACACGTTGAAGTACTTCAAGATGCAGCCAAACATGAACCGGCAGCAAACGCATTGGGTGGAGTACCTCGAGTCACACTTCAACTATAAGATCGTGTACTGGCCGGGTCACATCAACCCAGCCAATGCACTCTCATGGTTACAGGACGAGATGATGCAGGTTGCGTCTTTCACCATCCACGAGGATGCTTTCCTTGTGAAGCTCTTCATGGAGGGATACAAGGCACATGAGGAGTACGACAATCAGAGATTGTTCTTCAAAGCACCGTATTGGCGAAGGCGTGGGACGCAGCAAGTAGTGGTTCCCGCAGTGCCCACGCTTTGGCAGCTATTTTGGAGTACCATGACAGTGGCACAAGTGGCCACTTCTCCGACGAAAAAACCTTAAAGACGGTGGCTTGATTCTTTTACTAGACCGCCATGTCATCGGAGGTGGCTGAATTCTTCCTGAGCTATGACGTGTGCCAACCCCACAAGGCACGGAGGACAAAGACCCTGGGTCTCCTCAAACCCTTGCCTATCCCCAAGCAATTGTGGCAAGACATCTCCATGGACTTCATTACGGGCTTGCTCGAGATAGCGCCAAGTCACAATGTTGTGTTCGTGGTGGTGGATCGCTTTAGCAAGATGTCACACTTCATCGCAACACGTGATATAGTAAGCACAAAGGGCACGGCTCGGCTGTTCCTTGAGCATGTAGTGTGTCTCCATGGCATGCCGTCGTCCATTGTAAGCAACTGTGACCCGCGACTCCAAAGTATGTTCTGGCAACAAGTCATGGAGCGATATGGCAGCAAGGTGCAGCTGTCGACCAGCTTTCATCCCCAAACTGACGGAAAGACGGAGCGGACAAACCAGAAGCTCGAGCAGCTCCTCCGTACAGTGGGTGATCTGGACAAGACGGCGTGGGACCAGCGGTTGCCAGCCGATAAACTGGCGTACAAATCCGCCACGTCCGCCTCCACTAGTAAGGCGCCATTTGAGGTGGTGACTGGGACGGTGCCCGCCACACCCCTTGGTTTGCACGTCGCAAGCAACCTGCTCCCGGTGGAGTCTACCGCATGTGACTTCAAGCAGATTTGGAAGGCAATGCGGCATGCATTAGCAAAGGTGCAAGAGCAGCCGAAAGTGCAAGCGGACCGTCGACGCATTGACACAACACTCAAATTCGATGCCTGTATGCTTCTCAACAGCGCTCATGTCAAGCTTTGCAGGGTCCGATCGGACAAGTTGAAATCCCTGTGGCTTGGTCCGTTTGAGGTGCTCGCAATGCGGACACCCATGGTGGCACGGTTGGCACTTCCGCCTTCCATGCCAGTCCACGACTTGTTCCACATCTCCAAGATCAAGCTCTACCACGATCTGGCCAAGCATTTTCCGAGCCGTAGCTCTGAGCCTTTCCCTCTGGTGGTCATCGAGGGCGAGAAAGAGTTTGAGGTGGAGGTCATCCTTGACCACCGGCACCGTGGCAGTGGATGGGAGTACCTCGTCAAGTGGAAGGGCTATGATGCAGCCCACAACTAATGGGAGCCTGCCCGCAACTTCAACATTGGCGGGGTGAATGCCATCCTCCAGTAGTATCAAGAGCAAACTAAAACGGCTCGCTTCTAAAGGGAGAAATTGTGTAAGTCGAAAAGTGTCAAAGGTAGTGATTACAGCTTGAATCTTCCTTTCATATGAAATCTGACTGTGGATCTGGAATCTAAAAGAAAAATTGTGTGATATCGACTTCCGACTTTTCGGGGTCAAGGCGGAGTCGCCAAGTCGATCAACGGCGACTTGGACGTCGACTCCACTTGACCCCCATTTTTTTTAGTTTGGGTTTAAATGGTGCACGACATGGTGGACAAGCCTGTGTCCACGTTGACGACCAACAAAAAAAGGGGGGGGTCGGGTCAAATCCCGAAAGGCTCACTTTTGGAGCGATCTCGTGAGCATCTTGTACAAGATGCATTTAGGCTCTTTGCGGCGCCGTCACATGTGTTGTCCACGCATATGGCACACACGATTGGCATACTGGCTCCTCTCCAAGACAATGCATGCTCATCACTAGACTGGCACTTCCACATAGCTAGTCTTGGTGGCATCCACATCACTAGACAAGATGCAATGAACAGTACTGCATGAGCCGCACAATCAAGGCCACAGATTACGGCGGAATGAATGGATGGATGGATGGTTGTGCCTCGTATAGTAGGGCAAACGGTTGTCCATTGCCTTGCTCTTCCCGAAGTTCTGAGCTAAGGCCCTCCGGCCGAGGGCCTTAGCTGTATTTTGCAGCACCACCACGGAGCTCTAGCCCGTCAGACCTAGGCCTTGGTGAGATCCACTAGTACCACCATGGCTGGTGAATCTCAGATGACATCTTCAGCCAGCCAGGGCACCTCCTCTGGCAGGCTCCGTGTCCTCACAGGGGATTTTTTCGTGCGTGCCCTCAGCAAGTTCTTCAAGCCAGTGCCCACAGAAGCAGGGTATCCTAGCTTCTTCTGTGGTGCATGTGGCACCACCTACTCCGGTGGGCGTGGTCACTATGGCGCACCCGTCGGAAACGTCAAGAAGTGCAAGTATGCCCCAGCAGCAGCACATGCGATGCTAGGATTTCTCCCTCTCCCGCTTCCAGACGGCTTCAATCCCGCGGACAAGGTGTTGTTCACGGGGGAGGGCTTGGCATGGGGTACGAGGGACAGCCCAGTCAACTGGTTGGACCTCCACTAGGCGCGGCAGCGTGAGCAGGCACGAGCAGCAGTTGGTGCGCAATAGACGCCTGGTGAGCAGTAGCAACAGCAGCAGCAGCAACATCAGCTGGTCACTTCACAATTGTGCAACGCCCCTTCTTTCAGCCCTATCTTCACTGGAACTCCGGCCTCGGCAGCCTCTCTCAGCTCAGCCAGGCAGAGCTTGATGTCGGAGCATCTCGCAAACGTTGCCAACTCGCAGTGCCAAAAAAACGATCGTCAAAATCATGGCCAATCTCCTTCTGCCGGGTCTCTTGCATGCTGGAGCTTGTGGAGGATTCGCGGAAGAAAACGGGGGGTTTTAGGTTGCCAAGCAAGGACAGAGTGAAGGAGGTGATTCTCCTTGCGCTGGACAGGGAGCTTGCTGAGATGGGTCACCACTGCGGAGCGGCTGGGACATCTTTGACGTCTCCCTCGGGGTGGACGAGTAGAGCGACATCCAGAGCCGCCCCATCTACTCGGCCATGGCCTCCAACGCCGAGGGGGTTACTCACCTCATCAGCCGTGACGCGAGTGGCTTGGTCCGTGACGCTAACCATGTGGCTTGCATCATTGACCAGGCCATCACTGAGGTGGGACCTGAGAAGGTAATCTTGGTGATCACGGACAACGCAAGCACCAACAAGAAGGTGTATGAGGCTTTGCGAGAGAATTACCCTGCAATCTTTTTCACTCACTGTGTCTGTCACACTCTTGACCTGTGCCTGAAGGACTTGGGGAAGAAGGAACGGGGACAGGCTGTCATAAGCAAGTGTGAGAAAGTGGTGACGTTTTACAGGAACAAAGACCTCCTAAGGTCATGGCTGAAGTCAGAGTCCCGGGGCAGGGTGCTCCTTCCAGCTGGTGCCACACGTTTTGCATCTGTCCACAGGATGTTGACCCGCCTCTTGGACATGAAGGATGTTTTGCAGAAGCTGGTGGCAAGTGACAAATGGCAGCAGATGGGAGATGGCAGGGACGTTGGCTGGAAAGCAAAGAAGAAAGAAGTGCGCCGCATTGCTAGGATGGGTGTGTTCTTCCTCCAATTGCAGGCACTGATGAAACTCATGATGGTGTTTGTGCTTGCATTGCGCAAGGCTGATGCTACTGGCGGCACTGCAGGCACTGTCTACGAGACCCTACTGGATACAACAGAGGCTGTGCACAAGCTTGGGCTTGCACGTTGACGCAAGCGTGCACCATGCAGCCCACCCTGGGTCAAGTTTGCATTGGAGCGGCTGAGCTGGCGGTGGGATAACCAGATGAACTGCCCTGGTTTTGCTGCTGCATGTCGTGTGCATCTGATGCACTTTGGGCACAAATTTGACGGTGATGAGAAGATGGTTAAGGCATGGAACGTGGTGGTTACGGCCCTCCTGCCTGAGAAGGACATTGCGGCTCTTGAGAGAGAGCTAGAGGGGTTTGAGAACGCACGGGTGATGTGCGACAATGACCCCTCTCGTGCCAAGGAAGTAGAGAAGGCAAAAGCAGCAGTACAGCAGGTGGTGGCTGGCAACATGCCAGCTTTCTGCTGGCATGCCAGGTTCATGACAAGTCTCCCTGTTCTTCGTGCATTCTCCATGAGATTTCTGACACAACCATGCAGTTCCTTGGACAACAAACGCGTGTTCTCAAAGCACGAGCTGGTGCACATAGCATGAAGCAATAGGCTGAAGGATAGCACACTGGAGCTGCTGGTGCGGTTCAACGTCCGCCTCAACAAATTTCACGGAAAGGAGAAGGCACGCACCCCAACTGCCGACATCTTGAAAGCAACAAAGGACAAAGAAGCTGAGAGTGGGAGCGAAGTAGATGGAGAGATTGATGATGCAGACGACGAAGATGGAGCGGACTGGGTGTGGGACCCCCTCATTGCCGATGCCGGTGATGATGATGAGGTGTGGTTGGAAGAAACTGGTGCTAGTGGCGAGGGTGCTGAAGCTGGAGCAGGAGCTGCTGGTGCTGTTAGTGAGAAGACGCAGGTGGTGAGGGTGCTGAAGCTGCTGGTGTAGGAGTGGCGGCATCACAGGTAGAGGAGGATTATGACGATGACGTTGAGGAGGAAATGGAGGGGGATGATGATGATAGTGAAGGGGCAGAGGAAGTAGAGGAGGTTGAGGAGGAGGAGTTGACAACTGAGAAGGAAGTCGGAAGGATTCTACAGCATGGTGTGCGGAAGCGGAAGTATGTGAAGGTTGCTTTGGAGTTGGAGCAAGCTGCCGCAACTCTTGGGGGTGACACTGGAAGTGCAGCAGCTATTGGTGCTGGTGGTGGGACTTCAACTGTGTCAAGTCCATCTACAACAGCAGGAGCAGCATCTGCAGCTTGTCCTGCTTCTGCTAGGGCCATTGAGCAGCCTGACACATCTTTCATGGCTGGTTCATCAAAGGCAGCTGCTGCTAGGGCAGCTGCTCTAAAGACAACTGCAGCAGCCAAGGCTGCTGCTGCAAAGGCTGCGGCTGCCAAGGCCAGTGCTAGCAAGGCTGCTGCTGCCAAGGCTGCTGCTGCTAAGGCTACTGCTGCCAAGGCTGGCTAGAAAGCACGCAAGACCTGAGGATATGACTGGTCTGTGAAATTTCCAATGCAATCTTATTCTTCTCATTGTCCAGTTTCATTGCCTGACATTCAAGCACTTTCCACATTCAGCTTTGTTCAATGATTTCCATGAATGAGAATATAACCATAGCATGTTATGGATGCTCAGACTGTAGCAAAGTAGATAGAATGACTTATGTGCACTCACTTCTGTCTACTCAGTTATGATGGTTCATCCAAGACTTTGGCATTGTTCGAAAAGCAGGATATAGAGGCAGAATGTGTAGAATTGCAATGTGGAATGGTCTAGGCATTGAAACACAAGGGAACAAGTGTATTTTACTTAGTATGTGATCCAATATGTAACTTCAAAAAACACCTGCAAAGTGACATGGTGAGAGTGATTAGGTGCAAGTTTTGGCTTGTTTTGGTGCTTAAGCAAAGTCGACTTTGACCGACTTTCGCCAATATAGCGACGTCCGACTTTCGACTTGCGACTTGGGGTCGAGTTTGACTTGGAAAAGTCATCATGGATGTTGACACTTGAATAACAAGTACAGTTTACTAACACTTTGCCACACGTGTTCTCGTGTTCCACCAAGACAACCCTGTGTTTCCGCAAACCCAGGAAGGTGTGCACCGGCCTCCCCATGGTTGCCGTTGCCGTCAGTTGGTGCCTACACCATCCAGTTAAGGCTAGCACATTGTGCCCGGTTTACAGTTTTGGTGTAAGAAATTTGTTTTGTTCAAAAAAAATTCAAAGTAGATAAGCCACAAAAATTCCAATATGAACAAGATAACTAAACTCTAAAATCCTATCATATAAATGACTCTACCAATATGATGTTACATTCTAGGTTTGTTAAGAGACAAAAAGTGGCATTACATGTGCTCCAGTAAGAGTTAAAGAAAATCGGTTGTATACGGAATCGGTCTTTCAACACGGAGTGTTTGACAGATTCATACAACTGATGATTGGACATTCGCCATCCCCCCTCCTCTGACACCCCAATTGTATAGGGTGAGTGTATTGGTCAATGTTTGTGGTGGGGCTGCCCTAATGTACACAAATGTTCTATCGATTGGATGGCTCTTCCTCATTTCTATCGGCTTTAGACATTCATGCATTGCCATTCAACTTCCCCCCATACACTTCTTTATCCACTCAGCCAATACACTTTCTTGCCTTGGGGGGGGGGGGGGGGGGGGGGGGGGGG
>SZWC01003289.1:41165-61848 GCA_023375785.1 Penium margaritaceum | reverse complement strand
CCCCCCCCCCCCCCTTGCCCCCTCTACCTACATTCCATATGGACTGTGAATAAAATAGTATCCGCAGTTTGCGTAACTGAGCATGTACAGATTCTTTATTTTTTACTGTTTTGGTACAATCTCTCTCTGTGTAACGACATTTGTCTATGTCGATCTGACTCTTGGAAAAATATACGTTGACTTACCACTTTTCCTACATTTTAAACATCCAACGAACAGTATTTGATCACCCCTCTCCCAAAGTGAGAGTATATGTGGGGATTGGAGGTGGGTTTGTTTGTGGTACACCAGAGGGAAAGTTTAGAATTGCATTTCTTGCATCCTTGCCCCTGGTGGACAAAAGAGGGAAAAGGCACTGAGCTTTTAGAGTAAAAAAATAGACATAAAATCATATCGAATAAGCAGGAAAACATTTCAAACACATTTTCACATCAATGTTGCGGAAAGATTCAACCCAAAATGGAGCCTCACTTTTTATTTACTTGAATTTCCCTCGCGTGACAGTTTTTCTGCCAAAAGTTCAATGGTCAAGCTGACGCTCGAGCAACAGAAAAACTGTTGCTACAGTGTCAGGCTGCCTCTCATAACCATCAGCTGGGTTTCTAAGCCATTCTAGTGTCTCAAATAATGATGTAATTTCTTACCGTCTTGATCTACTTGTTTCGGATACAACTCATCAAAGATGTGTTCATGTTTAGAAATATGTCACATATCTTTTACAGTCATTTCCATGAGACATTTCTTCCTATACATATCTTCCAGTAGAAAATAAAGGGTTAAAAATCATATTGTTTCATGTGGATACTGCTTTTACAGGAAAAGTTCCATGCATCATCTATGAAGGTTCTTGGAATCTTCCTCGGGTATGCACCTTCTGTGTACACACTTGGAAGAGTGTATTTTTAAGGATGATTGACCATGATTTCATAGTTGTGTGGAAAATTTGTCCAGTGAAAGACCCAAAAATCATCCTGAAGCAATGCTTCCTGGACCGTCACAATCTGTAAGTATAATGCATCAGTGGCACAGTCTTTGTGAAGGATAAAGGCAAAAAAAACTAGACATACATCTACTCCAGCGACCCAAGGCACAATTGCAGCTACGAGGAACTTGTAGCAGTTGCTAAACAGTGTACGCAGCTGATATCACTGGAGATGGTCATGCCACACCTGTGATGAGGATCACAAGCGTGGCTATTCTATGTGGAACCAGGGGAAGCAGAGGATATAGTAGTAGCAGACGTGAAAAAATCAACCTCATCGGCCTAAACACCTCACAAGTTTCCAGATGCTCTTGAGAATTCACATCACTCATACAAAAGTTCCAAGGATTTTTTTTGGACAAACTGCCTCACGAGTTACGCCCAAAACAAAGAATCTACCATCAGGTAGACATGAAGCCAGGCAGTAGACCCAACGCATCACTGGCCAGGACCTGACCGAGATGAGAAGACAACTGGATTAGATGCTTAGTTTGGGGCTCATCAAGCCATCCACATCACCATACGCCCCAGCCATTCTTTTCTTACAGAAAGAATGAAGAGATTTGCATGTGGGTGGACTACAGGACATTGAAGGCCATTACCATAACAAACCACTAATCTCTTCCGTGAGCAGACAATGTTCTCGAAAATGCTCCACAAGTTAAGAATTTTCACCAAAGTTGACCTACGTAGCAATGAAAATCACATCTACACAGCCGATAAGGACTTAAAAAAGATAGTGTTTTGTAGAGGATACAAACACTTCCAATTCATAGTCATGTTGTTTGGACTCATGAATTTATCTTCAACATTCATGGTGGTCATGAACAATATGTTATGGCCACATCTTGACAAATTTTCCATCATTCATCTTGATGCCATCCTGATGCACAGCCGCACCAAATAGGAGCACAATGGACATCTCCGAATTGTTTTGGAGATTGTATCGAAGAGAGAAATTCTGTGGAAAATTCTTGAATTGGGCCTTTGGTAGTTGATTCATCGAGTTTTTGGGCCACATAATTGTCGACGGACGGATCACCATGGATCCAAAAGAAGAAGAAGAAATTGGAAGAAATTGGATGTGGAACGTAATTGGCTAGCATCCACCAACATTTGGATTGCACAGGTATTTTGGGGGTTATGTAATTACCACATTCAATCTGTAAAGGACTACACATGAGGGTCAGCACTTCTCTCCGATCTCACTTGTGAAACCATCGAGTGGATTTGGGCAGATAGAAAACAAGAATTGTTTAACTCTTTGACAGACTCTCTAACCTTTGCACTCGTCTTAAGATTGTCAGATCCAAAAACAAACTACATCACGACCACTTATACTTAATCAAGCAACTGGAGCCGTTCTCCTCCAAGACAGCGCTGGTGGAGAACTGGTTGCATGCATGCGTGCAGGCTATATTTGAACTACACGGTGTCCTAAGAGGAGATGTTGGAATTTGTGTATGCATTCGAAATATGGCCATGCCACCTAGAATGTCAGTTATGTGCCGTCCGTGGGACCACCATGCACTCAAACATCTCAGGACTAAGCCAAATCTGAACCATGAACAAACTCACTGGATGAATTTTCTTCAGTCTAACTTCAAGTACACTGGCCCAGAAGAACAAATCCAGCAGACACTCTCAATCCGTGACCAGGATGAATGGCTGAGATCAACACATTGGTGATTGAACTAAACCCATAGCTCAGAAGGCTATTTGAAAAAGGTTACGAGGAGTTCAGCACGTACGATACAGCCAAGGTCTGGTCTGACAACCCATACTGGTGACAGAAACTTAGTCATCATGTTGATCTCCCTCCTAGAAATGGACTACGGTAGATGATATCAAAAAAAATCCACAACACAGGTCTAGATGGAAAACTTGTGATGATAAAAGTCAAACAAAATTCACAAAGTACTACTATTGGGACAAGATGCAAACCAATGTCATGAGCTGAGAAGGACTAGAATTTAATACAAGACTAACAAGTTCCAACGCCATACGTTGAGACGGAGCAAACCCTCTGGTCTGCTTCAACTGCTACCGGTTCCCAAAAAACCACGGTCGGACATCTCTATGGAATTTGTGACCAGTTTTCCTGTCATACCGGATGGGTTTGATGTGATACTTGTGGTAGTTGAACGGTTCTCAGAAATGCCACACTTCATCCCCAAAAGAACCACAATCACTGCCAAGTGAAAATTTTGGCTGTTTCTGAAGAACATTAACCAACTACATGGTTTTCCGTCCATCAAGAGTAGATAGGGATGGACGACTTGCCTGTGAATTTGGGCCTGAGCTGACGACTCACTGTGGCAGTAAGATCCACCCAGTGGTGACCTTTCATCCTCAAACTTGCCGTCAGATGGAGCTCACCACACAGATGCTGAAACTACTACTCCGAACTCTGTGCAAACCACATGGCACTGACTGGTCAGTCAAGCTACTGACCACCGAGCCTGCATACCACACCGTGAAATCTGCTGGCACAAAAAATCAAATCGTGGGTAATTCATAGCAAATCCCCATCAACCGGGCAACATAACAGAATTTGAGATCCAACAGCAAGAATTTGAGAGCGCCTAAAAAAAGAGTCACCAAAATTCCAACGACAAAAACAACGATAAATCAAGCAGCTGAAAAAAATAGGACAGACACCGAGTTCCATGTCGGTGATCGTTTTCTACTCAGCAGCATCAACTTCCTGTTGAAATGAAAGGATTGCGCTAAACTCAAACTTAAGTGGTTGGGGCCAGTTACGATGGAGGTAATGCAGATACCTGTCATTGTAAACCTTTGACTACCATACAGCATGACTATCCACCTGGTGTTCCACATCTGCAATCTGAAACTCTACCAGGATCCGCGCGAGCACTTCCTTGGACGATTCATACCTCTGTAACCTCCTTTTTCAGTAGATGAGGGCACGGAGAAAATTTTTTAAGACATTTTGGGTTACTGCATTCATGGAAACGTCATGGAGTATTTGGTCAAGTGCCAAAGCTACGATGCTGTGCATGATTGCTGTAAACAATACGACAACCTCAAGGATCTCAATCATCAGACTGGCATGTCACTGATTTCACTGACCCACGTCTTGCAACGCACATGACGTCATGAATAAAAAGGAGGGAAGTGTTACATTGCTGATGTGTGAAATTCCCTAAAATGAGCACGGGGGAATTTATGTCATTGGACTTGTGACCCAACATGCGTTGACATCAGGATTTTTATGTTGATTGGCTGAGGGAATTTGGGCGACCTGCCTCAGCTTCCAATACTTGTTTATTAGGGTTCTGAAAAGTTTGACAACCTTGCAGAACCATCAACAGAAGTTTAAAAAGAATGGATTGATGTTTCAGGTTGACTTATTGAATGTGCTGAAGTTTTGTAAAACTGTGCGTTAATATTCTGGAAACCCCCTAACTTCTCAGTGGCATTTCTCGAAATGACCTCTCACAACAGGGCTTTGCACGCGTTGCTAGACCCGAGCACCCAAGACCCCAAGTATGACTCATTCTACTTTCCACCATTTAGATATGTGCTGGATAGTTCCGATATCTGCCGTCAAAGTGCACCTAATACTGATTACAAATTGGGCAAAATAGCTCAGATACCCATAAAACGCAAAGTGTGACTCTGATCCGCCCAGTAGCGGCAAAAAAAAAAAAAACAAACAAAAGCCCAGTCGAAAATCATGCTCGCTTGCGGCATGCGTTGACGGGCGAGTATGAAAAAAAACTGCATGCGGACATCGCTCCCACACGAGAATTGCGAGGGAGCGATGACCCCTTTTTTTTCTGTTTTCTCACGCAAACACCCCGGTTTGATTTTGGGTTTTGTATGTTTGGCGCGGGCTCCGCCCGCGCCAAACATGAAACCCTAGATTGAACTGGGGGCTTTGCGTGACAAAAAAAGAAAAGAACAAAGCGGTCATTGCTCCCTCGCGATCGATCGAGTGAAAACGCCCTTCTTTCATTTTGGATAATTTCTTATAAACGCAAACCTATTCTTTTAACGCAAAAACCGCATTCAAACCATACCTTGTGTTGGAGTAATGCTCCTCACCATGGCAGGAGTGACTCCAAAAAGGAACACCAAAAAGACAAGCCGTAGTGGCTTAGTGGTTAATGGTGTCCACCTATAGAGGCAGGGGCCCGGGTTTAAGTCCCACAAGATGAATTTCTGTCCTGCCTCAAGGGAGGTGGAAGATAGATACCAGGAAGCTAGATCAACCTCTAGAGTTCCTCTTTAAGTTTCTAGAAGGCCAGGTGAGGGTCCAGGAAGGTGGCACACCTTCTAGAAGGGGTGACTTGTCCTACAAGGCATCTAGAGGTGTCTTGCTCTTCTGGACACCTTCCCTCCTACTAGAAGCAAGCTGAGGAATCTAGGAAGGGGCAGAAGCTTCTAGAGGAAGGAAGGGATGCCTTCCTAGGTGGGAAAAGGACAGCCTACCAAGGGTCACTCTAGAAGCCATAGAATCTGCTAGGAAGCTCCAAATCTGGCATGCTTTGGTGTTCTGGAAAGCTTACATCAGTGGCTATAGAATGCCACTGCTTGTGAGCCTTGTAAAAGAGTTCATTCACAGTCAATTGAGGCCAAAAACTATTGCCTCACTCTCTGACCAGTTTTCTGCCATCCTTGGAACCAGTTGCCTCCACAGTTCAGTCTCTCCAAGAACAGTTGGTGGTGTGAACCAGCCATTGCTAGGGACCCTCCAGGGTGCACACTCACCCTCAGGCCAACACCTTGAACTATATTCGAGGTTTTAGGGTTTTACTTTTGTGTGGACTCCTGCTGGACCCTGCGGTAGCGAGGCCCAGAAGGTTCCCATTCAATGCATGGGGAGTCTCGAACTCCCCTCAAACTCTAAACAAACCTCCCTCCGCTAGTATCACAAACCCTTCAACAAAGGGNAAAAAAAAAACAACAAAGCGGTGATTGCTCCCTCGCGATCGAGCGAAAACGCCCTTCTTTTGTTTTGGATATTTCTTATAAATGAAAACCTATTCTTTTAATGCAAAACCCGCACTCAAACCATACCTTGAACTACATTCGAGGTTTTAGGGTTTTACTTTTGTGTGGACTCCTGCTGGACCCTGCGGTAGCGAGGCCCAGAAGGTTCCCATTCAATGCATGGGGAGTCTCGAACTCCCCTCAAACTCTAAACAAACCTCCCTCCGCTAGTATCACAAACCCTTCAACAAAGGGGTTTGTGATACTAGCGGAGGGCGCCGCGTATCATGCGTCGTCAGCGCATGGCATGTGGTCTCGCCATGCACTTTTGTCTGTTTTCTTTGGTACTGGCGTGGCAGTAGCGGCGGCTGATGTGTAGTTACGTTATATTTCCCCGGACGACGGGCGAATGAGTTTTGTATTTCTACTATTTGGGTATCTTGTATAGTAACCCTTACAAATTATCCAACTGTCTCATTTCCTAGAAGTGTCTTCTCTTAAGCACCTCATCCCGGTGAACCATCCATGTTGTGCTCCTCAGAAGTGTTACATCCTAGACGTATACGGATATAGACGTATACGAGTCTCTCAACTCCGTGAATGAGTATTTCTATCATTGCATTTATGGCCCGCATTTACCATAGGATTCTTAAGCTACTCGGCTGAGGGAATTTTGGCAACTTGCCCTGGCCTCTTGTGCTCTTTTCCAGAAGGATATGACAAGTTCAACCATTTTCTAGAACGGTCAATAAAACTACCATTAAATGTATCAAGATTTTGATACTGAATGGTTGAATTCAAAATGACACTGGAACTTTGTACAGAAGAGCTTTGATATTCTAGAAAACCCCTCAATATTTGGCAGAGTTTCTTGAATAGACCACTCACGCTAAGGTATTACACAAGTCCCTCAACTCGCATGTCAAAGACTCCAGATATGCCTCATTTTGTTTTTCTCTTCTGTATGTATGCACTCCACATCTCCAGGTACTGTCATTGGAGCACATGTATTGCTAAATACAAATGATTAACTGTCCAAATTCCTTGACCTATATGTGGCTCCGCACCTCATCCATATGAACCACCCAAATTCTGCTCGGCATAACACTTGGTATCAGAGCACAGAGATGTTAGAGTGACATTCGATACAACGACTACACAATGACAAACTCATACGAGTCTTCGGCGCATCTCCTCAGTTTATAAGGTCACAGCATTTGTATTGATCATAAAGAATGGAGTGAGAACACGTGATGATGAGTAGCAGTTGCTAGAGAAGACTCCAGAAATGGAGGATCAGCAACACGTAGGAAGCAAAGCTCTCCAGGTAAAATAGGCACCAACAACAACCTTTGCACCAAATTGTGCAACACCAATGACTCTGACGGCTAATCTAGTGACAGACGCCTCAACCCCAGTGAACCCTTCACCACCGCCGTTACCTGTTGAGATAACAACTATCGCAATGGGAGGCACCCGCCAATAGACTCCCATCAATGAAGATTTTAACCAAAGGCTGTCAAGGCATGAGATCCTCAACTTTCACTTGCTCCACCAACTCATCCTGGAAATGGATGACCTTTAACATATGTGTGTGCGGAAAATACTTCTCATAAAGAGAAATAAAAAGCTCTTGAATGAACCCCTAATCCAGCCAACACTTCCGGAACCGTTTCATCCTACAAAATCCAAAGGAGAGATGGTTTGGATGTGGTTGAAGAGTTTGAAGGTTTACTGAATCTCTGCTAAGGGAAAACAACCACAACAATTGACATCATGATCTTGCTTTTGTGTGGCAGGAAATTAAGTTGTTGGTTTGATCTGAAGACCATCCAACCGTAGCAGGAGATTGACAGTTTTGGATAAAGGGCTTGTGCGACTACTCTCACATCGTCGACCCCGGGCGGTCTACCTCTGACAAAGATCAATCTGACGATGCACGACTCACTGTCTCTAGGTGTACTTTGAACGTACCATAATCGTCCATTGTCCAAACTGAATGTAAATCTTGACAAAAAGAGGCTTTCATGTTTGCGCCAGCACCCCAGCATAGCTGAGTATACGTGGCATTTCCATTAACACATCACCAGAACTCAAGACGAACTATGTTTCTAAAACAACATCCTTGAATGAGACATCCGGTGGGCAGCTCAAATATTGGGGATTCAAGATGAACTTTTGCAAATGATTGTAGTAGCTGATTGTACCAAAAATCACTGACTAGAATGCTCAGATTTATGAATCCAAAAATTGGCAACCCCAAGGCCACAAACCATACTGTGGTGACAGAAAGTCACGATCGATGGAAACCTCATTGCTCATGAAGGTCGAAGCTACAGATCAACACCATCAACGTATTTTCTATACTTGGGGAAAGCCAAGTCACATATCGTGTGACTTTTAGAAATAGAATTTTTAGGCCAAAAAGTGGGGAATCCATAGAGAAGACATGAGGAGTTGCGAAACGATAGAGGGTAAGAGTGGACGGCGAACCTCTTGTCTGGTCAAAAACATCTGTGCTGACTAATTACCCATCTAGATAACTCACATCACCCTAGACAAGAGTTCATAAGGTCGCAAAGTTTGACTAGGGGTACGAGGATAACCACTCAACGATACTGCTACAAGTATAACCAAAGGGTTGCAAGAGTTGCATAATGGTACCAGCACTCCTGGATTGAGGAGATACTCACAGTTTCTTCAGCAACCACAAGGTTTGAAAGATGGATTTTCACACCAACCTTGGGGTGTTTAAGAGAAAACGGTCAAAAAATGACTACAGATCTACCAACTTTGCCAACCACTCTGACTGAAAATGGGAGACCTGCACAATGTAACGATCTAGATGACTTGCCCAATGAGCGACCATTAAATCATCTTTGAACAAGGTTTCATTTTCCGACACAATCCATCTGTGGAATGGACCAGCAACATAGTGTACACACGCATGAATAGCAAGAAACAACACATGACTCTACTCGTGTGATCCATGAAGTAGTGGCATTTAGGAGAAGAAGTGAAGGAGGAAGTCGTAAAGGAAGTTGTGGCAATCGCAAAATGACATGCACAGTCGTTGTTGCTGGGCGTGGCCAAGTAGTACCTGCGATGAAAAAGCACAAGCGTGGCTAGTCCATTAGCAATGTAGGAAGCCGAGGAGATCAGAATAGTGGATGCGACAATGTTAGCCTCATTGTTCTCAATATGTGTGAAGTTCCGGAGGACTTCATATTCTTCATGGAAGAGTTTGAAGGGGTTTTTCCAAACGAGTTGCCTTTGGAGCTGCTTCCGCAATGTAGCAACAATCATCATATAGACTTGCATCCGGGCAGTGAAACGATGGTCAAGGGGACTAGTGCATGTTTCCGCGAGCAGAAGAACGTTTTGACCAAGTGCGTGATGCGAGAATTTTGGCCAAAATCGAGGTGGTTTTCTCTACCAGGTACAGTCACTTTGAGTTCATGATCATGCTGTTCAGACTCACAAAGGGACTTGCAACATTTGCGGGAGCCATGAATAATATATTTGGCCGCACCTCAACAATTTGTTCTTCGTATACCTTGAAGACATCCTTGTGTCCAGCTGAGCCCTGGAGGAGCACAATGGAAATCTCCAAAAAGTTCTCAAGATTTTGTTAAGAGTGAAACTCTACATAAACCTCTCAAAGCGTGACTTCAGTCGCTGTTTCATTGATGTTTTGGACTGCATCATACGTGGCTGAAAGATACCCATGGACCCAAAGAAAGTCAAGGCGGTCGTTCATTGGTCAATGCCGATGATCGTCAGGACATGCATGTGTTTTTGGAATTCAGCAACGATTACCATTTGTACAGGATTATGCTCAGGTCTCAGCGCATCTCTCTGATATCACTTGTCAAACTACTGAGTGGATTTGAGGTGATAGGGAACAAGACGTTTTCAAGTCTTTGAAAAATGCTCTGATTTTTGGCACCAGTCCTACATGTAGCGGATCCAATGGTGGACTACATCATGGCCACTGATGCACCCGATCGAGAAATTGGAGCTGTTCTCCTCCAAGACAATGACGATGAAGAACGACCATTGTGTGTATGTTGCGAAAAATGTGAAGACTAGAGCTGAACAATGTGGTGCAAGAAAAAAACAGATAGAGACAGTTGTGCATGCATTCAGGACGTGGCCATGCTATGTGGAATGCTGAAGATGAATTGTCTGCATCGATCACCACACAATCATATATTTCAAGACCCAGCCAAAACTAAGCCGTCGAAAACTCGGTGGATGGAGTTTCTCGCGTCCAACTTTAACTATAACATCGAGTACCGACCTGGAACAACAAATCCATTGGATACTCTCAGTCAACTACCAGAGTTGATGGATTAGATGAGTACAGTGCTCATCAAATGACACCTGTACCTTGTGAGGCTACTTGTGAAGGGTTACCAGTAGTTCACTGGGTGCCAAAACCAAATTGTATTCCAACAACCATACTGGCAACAAAGATTTACTGAGTGGATTGTCATGCCACCAAGTACATAAACCAAAAGGAAGCTATTAAAAAGAGTGCCATGACACCAGTCTAGGAGGATGTTTCAGTGAAAAAAATAAGCTCAAGAAGCTATCAACGTACTGCGGGTGGGACAAGATGTAGACAAATGTGGCAGAATAGTTAAAATCAGGCGACACCTATCAGCGACAAAAATCTAGTCGCGCGAGTGCTCCAATCTCTCCCAGTTCCGTCGGAGCCGTGGGTCAACATCTGCATTGACTTTGTAACTGGGCTGCCTGCCACATTGGTAAGAATATGTGTTCCATGCACCATCCTCAGCGACAGAGACGGCCATTTGTTTTTTGGTACAAAAAGACAATTTATTATGGCAGTCGGATCTAGCTAGCAACGGCATTCCATGCTAAAGCCAACGAGCAGACCGAGTGGATGAATTAGATACTCAAACAACTCCTCTGCACTGTATGCAAGCCCCACAGGACTGATTGGATGGAAAAACTATCCACCAATGAATTCGCATACTATGTGGTGACTTCCGCCGCACCAGGTGAGTTTCTAGAGGAGGTGATCTATAAGAAGCTTCCCACCAAACCGGCAGGATTATAGAGCCAAAGAAACATTTCTGTGGTTGGTATCAATGGCCGCAAATTCACCAGTGCTTGGGAGGGAAAACGGCAAACCCTCGCAAAGACACATACAACAATGCAGCAAGAAGCAGACCACCATCACAACGATGACATCTTCAGTGGTGGAAATCACAACCGACTCAGCTCGACAAAAAACAAACAGCATGGACCAGACTTAGCAAAATTTAAAGTTTGATGGTTGAGACCATTTCAGATCGATCAGATGCAAATCCTAGTTGTCACTTGCCTTTGCCTACCTGAAAGCATGCTGATTCATCTGGTTTTCCATGTCAACAAGCTGAAGCACTAACGGGACACTAACAAGAAGTTATCTGGCAAGGATGTCGCTCCTCCACCTCTTATCCAAGTGGACCAGTACATGAAGTAAAGCGTCAAAGACATCCTCGAACATCGACACCGTGGAAAACTGACAGAATGTATCGGCAAGTGGCACAGCCACGACACTACATGAAGTAGCTAGGAATGTTACGATGACCTCGGTGACATCAATCATCTACTCAAAGGTAAGTAAAAGCATCTCTGGCCTCCGTTGGCTGACCAGCCTGGACGTTACGACTAATGTAGGGGAAGTGTTACGTCCCAGACGAGTCCTTAATCTCCGCGAGTGGGAATTTCTGTCATTGCATTTATGGTCCACCACTCATCAACATCAGTAAGTTTATGCTGCTTGGCGGAGGGAATTCTGTCTACATACTACGACATCCGGTGTTCCATTCCAAAAGGTTCTGAAAAGTTCAGCCACTTTCTAGAATGGTCAACAAAACTATCATGAATTGTATCAATGTTTCCATACTGTTTTTTTTTTTACTTCTCAACTGCTCTTAACTTTTACAAAGAAGGAACTTGGTAGACTTTCTTAAAGGGACCAGTCACGACACAACATGGCACACATCCCTCCATATTGTGGCAGAGGGAAGTAGCAGTCAACGGAAGCCTCATCTCCAACTGATTGACGCTATAATCAACGCAATCAATGGCTATGTTGGAATTGCAGGAGGCCAAAGAAAATTGTGCATGACTATCGTGAACGACAGAAACCAGCCCAAAAGACAAGGAAGTCACGAGAAAATATAGGAATAAGACAATGGCAAGGGGCAGGACCAGATGGCAAACCTCCTTTCTGGTCGGAAATCAATGTGTGAACGGATTGTCCATCTGAGCGGCTCATATCACCGCAGACAAGGGTCCCTGAGGTCCTAAATTTTGACAAGAGGTACAAAGACTCCCAACTTGCAATATTGCTACAAGTACAACCGAGGGATTGAAAAGGACACAAAAGGGTACCAACACCATTGGATGGAGGAGCTTCTCATATTTTGCAAGCAACTGTAGGGTTCAAAAGCTAAATTTGTAGACTAAACCAAGGAAACCAAGGAAAAACCATCTATTGATGATTGCAGATCCTTTGAATTTGGAAACCATTGTGACTGCAAAGCAAAGATTTGCATGGCGTAATGGTTTGGAGGACTTGTTCCATGGAGCACCACAAAATCCTCCTGGGACAAAGTTTCTTGCATCCGCACAATCCATAGGAAGACTAGAGTGAAAAATCAGTATGCTTCAGAAAAAATGGCAGAAAAGTACACCTTCCTTTCATCAAGCAACCCACAACATAATGGTGGTTACAAGAAGCAGCAGAGGTGGAAGCAACAGAGAAGCTTGCAGTAGTCACAAATTTTCAGATGATATCACTGGGCGTGTCTAAGAAACATCCACAACACAGAGCAAAAACGTGCCTTGTCCACATAGAAACCATGGAAGCTTAAGAAATTGCAGTAGCACATGCAACAACATCGGCCTCGACACCTGACAAGTCTGAAGTTTTCCTAGAGGAGTTTGCATCCCTCTTTGAGGGGATTTAAGGGGGGTTTCTAGATGAACTGCCTGAAGAGTTGCATTTGCAGCACAACATCAATCACAAGATATACCTGAAGCCAGGAGATAGGCTGAATGTCAAAAGGACCTCTCAGATGAGCGACCAGGAGTTGACCGAACTGAAAAAGTGGTTGAATGAGATGCTAGTTTATGGGTTCATCGGGTCATCCACGTCATCCTACATGTCACATGTGATTTTCATAAAAATTAAAACAGGGTAGATGCAGATGTGTGTGTTGAATACATGAGGTTGAAGAACATCACAGTCAAGAACAAATACCCCCTTTCACAAGCTCATGAATTTTTATGAGCTTCGAGGGACAATATTTTTTACCAAAAATGACCTACGTAGCGGCTACCATCAGATCCGCATATCTGATGAGGACATCAAGAAAATGGTCTTCCACACCAGATACATGCTGTTCAAGTTCATGATCATGTCTTTTGGACTCAGCAATGCTACTGCAATGATCATAGCGATGATAAAACTTATTTGTCAGCCGTACCTTGACATCTTCGTCTTTGTGTATCTCGACGACATGTTGGTGTACAGCAGCAACCCGGAGGAGCAAAATGGACATCTCCAAAACTTTCTTGAGATTTTCCAAAGATATTGATTCTAAAAAGATCTCTTGAAGTGCAACTTTGGTTATCATTTGATCGAATTTTAGGGCCACATCATTAGTGGTGGATGGATCAACATGGACCTGACAGAAGTGGAAGCGATTGTTGATTGGTCGACACCAACCAAAGTTTGGGACGCAAAACTGTTTTTGGGACTCTGCAACTACTATTTTCTCTTTGTAAAGGATTATGTCCCAGTGTTTGCAGCTCTTTCCGATCTCGCTCATAAAACTACAGACTGGATTTGGGGGTACATAGAACAAGAAACGATCAACTCTTTGAGAAACGCTCTAACATTGACACTAGATCTACGATAAGAACATGCACTGGATGGGCTTTATCATGGAGAGAAACCTTCTGATGAAGAAATTAGCATCATTATCCTCCAAGAAAACGGCGGTGGAGAACAACCAGACGTGTATATGATGTAAAAACTACAAGGGCAGTAACCCGATGACTGTGTAAGTGAAAATGAAATACTCGCAGTTGTGCACGCGTGTAAGACGTGGTAAAGATACCTAGAACATCCGCGATGTATTCTTTGCACCTACCACCATGCAATCAAATATTTTAAGACAGCGGCATCTGAGCCGTCAAAAAACTCACAGCATCTTCTATGCTTGTTTTTCTTGGGTCTAGAAGAACAAACATAGTGGATGCTCTGAGTCAGCAACCAGGCTTGATGGCCAATATCAGTAAACTGCTCATGAAACGAGAACCGCACCTCACGCCGCTATTCCCAAAGGGTTGTGAGGAATTTGGCAGGTACAAAAGAACCAAGTTCTGTTCTACGACCCCTACTGGTGATGGCCATTCACTTGCAAAATCATCATGCATCCGGAAAAAAAACTACGGCAGATGCTACTTGAGGAATGCCATGAAACCATTCCAAGAGGGCACTTCGGTGAGGACAGGACACTCAAGAGGCTGGCAATATCGACATAGCAGCATTTTACAAATCATGTGACACCTGTCAGCGGAAAAAATCTTGGTTCTCAAGGCCATCAGGACTGTTCCAACCGAGTAACAAAACTGAACTCCTGAAATCCGGCGGATCATCCACCGGACGCCTCGGCAGTCCTTTCGGAGCAAAATCCCCAGATGGCATTTTGCTACTCAATCCGGTCAGTTATTCACCGATAGTCGAACCGCGGCCAGGTCCCAGAGCCGCCGCGCACATCCCAACTTTGGAAGCCGATATCTCCTTTGTTACTAGTCCAATACTGTAATGGGTCACTCTAGATGTTATTCATAATATACGGCATGTTGTATGTGAGCATTATGAAGTGTACATGTAGTGCGACAACTTGTAATGTTGATTTTTCAAGTTCACGAATGTAGATCATAAGACAATTTCATCTTCTTGAATTGCATTACCATGAAGTCAATGGGCAGAGGTGTACGAATCACTATGTGGTATACCTTTGGTGCTCGATGATGTGGAACAGGACTGGTTGATCAGTAGAAACGCTTGTAAAAAGGAAAGTTTTAAGATTTGCTCAACTTGGGAAACGTTGCAAACCACCACCTTGCATTGAAATCCTTATGCGCCAAAACATGTGAGCAAGTGCATTCTTTTTCCGGGCACGTCGCTTCACCTGTCTTGGAATTTTTTTAAGGTTGTTCTTCGGTCGTCCCTCGGTCGACCAACATAGGCCCTATGGGACACCATCATCAGCAGCATCAGAAGCAGCAAAGGAGCGGGTTCGGCGACACTTGTCGCACCGCCCACCATAGGAGTAAGCTTACTCATTCGTAGCATGACTCCTGGTTAGTAATTATGTTAGATCTTCTCATTGTACTAAGTTACCACTTGTTGGTCATTCAGTTGACTCGCCTCATTGTCTCTTTAGCCGGGCTTTGGCCCTGCCCCCACTCGGCCTGTGACCATGTCCCGCTACCATGGCACAGTGCCATTCATCCTTATCATTGCCGCTGCTCTGTTCAGTATCATCTTGCCAGGCCCGGGCTCCGCCCTGCCTCCACGCCTCTCATTCGTTGCTCAGCCCGCTCCTTTGCGCTGCGGCCTCGCTTGTTGCTCGGCCCGCCCCTGGACGCTGCGGCTCTCCTCATCCTCGTTCATCATTCTTGCCCACTCAGATGTATCAAGACACTTGGACCAGGTTGACCTGCCAGTCCGCGCACACGCGCTGCGACACGCCGGAACAGTAGGTCCTCGTGTTGGCATCCTGATGTTGTGGTATCCTCCTCGTGTCCTTCAGTTCTGTCGGCCCGCGCTTCGTCGCTGTGGCCCCTGCATTCTGCCGGCCCGTGCCTTGGCGCTGCGGCCTCTTGGCCCGCGCCTCGATACTGCCACCACTTATTCCAGTTCATGCCATGCTTATGACTTTATGCTTCCCGTTGTGTCTTCGTGCGCTCGTGCTGATGCACCGCACCCAGTAATGTTCCTGCCATGCACCTTGCAGCAGTCACCTCTCAGACCACACCCAAGCTCCTCAACAGTACGTCAGCTGACACCAGCATGACATCATCACCTCAATACTTCCTACACTTCACTGACATGGTATCAGAGTGAAAAGACCCTCAGACCTGTTCTGCATCCTCACGCTACCAGCAAATCATTACAAACACCGTCTACAACATCCCGCAGCGCACAAGGGCTCAATTTCCAAGAGAAGCCAGTCCGCAGCAGCAACTTTTCCTCTGCAGCAGCTCCGTCTCCACTTGTCATCATCCTCCCTGTCTGGAAGCACGGTTTCACTCCTCCTTCACTCAAAATTCATCAGCAATTACAGTTTCCGTCGCAGTCCATCACCCACGCAGCCTTCACTCCTGTACGGCGCGACAGCTCATGTTGTCCCCTTGACCATCTCTCCTTCTTTTCCATCATCCATCATCCACTTCAACAGCAATCGCATGCTCTCTCTGGGAAACAAGCCTTCACTTCCTTCCAGCGGTGCGACAGCCTCCCGCGTCCCCTTTACCACATTTTACCCTCTGCCACTGTGAATCTCTCATAGCAGCAGCATCACTGCTTACATTATCACACACCTCTGCCTTCTTCCAAGTCCTCCACGACACCACAAGAACAATCTTCTAAGAAACTCTGCAGCAGTCTCTTGGCAACAACAGAACATTGTCCTGCAGCCATACCGTCGCGGAAAATAGTTGACTTCTCCTTTCCCGCTGACAACGTTCACAACTTCAAACAGTTGACACATCAACAACTTCATCAGCAGCTACAACCCCAGCTTCAACTACATCAAGCAATTCTGGCAGATATCATGTCTCTAGCACATAGCAACAGCACCTCCTGTGTCCTCGACTACTTATGTTCCTCTTCTACGCTCTCACCTTCCTCGCCTCCATCAGCACCTAACTACACATCACTACACCAGTCACAACACTACCACCTTTCCTGTGCTCTTACCGACACCCTTGTCCTTGCTGGCTCTCCACAGGCTATTCTCCAAGCATCCTTCTGTGCCCTCTCTCCCTCGAACTGGGCCTCGTCACATTCCTCTGATCAACTCCAGTTAACTCCAATACTCTTCCTTCTATCCCAACAGCAGCACACAGACAACAACAACAACAGGAGATTCTCTACTTCAACAGCACTCCCTTGCCCTGCACCACAAATGGGCACCATCTCAGTCACAGTGCTGTCTGCCTCCTCTTCCTCCACAAATCCATCACCTGACTTCACTCACTATCACCTCCTGGCTTCAAGTCCCCTGCAGCGCGTTGGTTTTCTCCAACCCCTTGCTGCGTCTACTCCTCTGCTTCGTTCAGCTCAAGTTACATTCCTCTACCTCTCTCCATCTTCCAAGAACATCGTGATCAGCTTCACACCTGTGTCCCACCCAGCCACTTCATTGGCGAAATTCACAACTCTGGCTCCACCTGCCTCAATACCACCTACTCCAGCCATCTACCAACACATTTCCACATCCGGGACTCTTCAACAGATGAAGCAGGATCCATCAGCACTACCCCTTCAAGATAATAAGCATCACATTCAATGCCTTGTGAGATTGCCGGGGGACGTCACAATGTACCTCAATACTCACAAGGCACAAACCAGGTCTTCCCACCCTCCTGTATGGGACCCAGATTGGTCCGGAATCTGCCAACAGGAAAGTAAGGAAACATCCAGCTCTGATCGTGAACAACACCTCGCAGCCTCGGTCATTGCCGGTCAGCTCCACCGACAATGGAATGGTTCGCACCAACCACAACAACCTACCGACCGCCAATTCCACCTCAACGGCCCGCACGAAATATCTAACGGCCACCCCGGGTCTCCAAAAAATACATTCGGCGGTCACACAGTAACCAACCGTCCGCGGTCCGATCCTCACTACACGCCAACCGATCGTCCCGCCAGCCAACGGCAACGAACCGAGCCACCCGCCAAGTCCTCGGTTGACCAACATAGGCCCTACGGGACACCATCATCAGCAGCAGCAGAAGCAGCAAAGGAGCGGGTACGGTGACACTTGTCGCACCGCCCACCATAGGAGTAGGCTTACTCACTCCTAGCATGACTCCTGGTTAGTACTTATGTTAGATCTTCTCATTGTACTAAGTTACCACTTGTTGGTCATTCAGTTGACTCACCTCATTGTCTCTTCGGCCGGGCTTCGGCCCTGCCCCCACTCGGCCTGTGACCATGGCCCGCTGCCATGGCACAGTGCCATTCATCCTTATCATTGCCGCTGCTCTGTTCAGTATCATCTTGCCAGGCCCGGGCTCCGCCCTGCCTCCACGCCTCTCATTCGTTGCTCAGCCCGCTGCTTCGCGCTGCGGCCTCGCTTGTTGCTCGGCCCGCCCCTGGATGCTGCGACTCTCCTCATCCTCGTTCATCATTCTTGCCCACTCAGACGTATCAGGACACTTGGACCAGGTTGAGCTGCCAGTCCGCGCACACGCGCTGCGACACGCCGGAACAGCAGGTCCTTGTGTTGGCATCCTGATGTTGTGGCATCCTCCTCGTTTTCTTCAGTTCTGTCGGCCCACGCTTCGTCGCTGCGGCCCCTGCGTTCTGCCAGCCCGTGCCTCAGCGCTACAGCCTCTCGGCCCGCGCCTTGACACTGCCACCACTTATTCCAGTTCATGCCATGCTCATGACTTTATGCTTCACGTTATGTCTTCTTGCACTCGTGCTGATGCACCGACGTCAGCATCACATCATCAGCTCAATACTTCCTGCATTTTACTGACACATGTTTCCAAACGTGGGTGGAAACATTATAGTAGCGTTCAGTGAGTAAAGATGAAGTGGATTTCTGCTTCAGCGCTGCGTGTGTGGAGTTGTTGCGTGTGTGTAGCCTGGCTGCTAATTCCTCGAGGACCAAACATCTGTGTTTTCTCACTACGTGAGAAAACTACCGCTGACATGCTGCCAAGGCTCTGGTTTGACCCCAAGGTGGTGGCCAAACCCTATAAGAGCCCTCTCCCTTGATGGTTCAATTAACCGGCACTTGACACCACGCTAATTTCTTTTTCCCTCTCGTTGTCCGTTCATTTTAAGAAAAGCTAAGATTTCATGTCTGAAATCCATTGTGCGTGTGCTCCCACATGTCTAAGCATGTCAATGAGCCACTCGATGCACGCACATGCTTTGATTCTACAAAATGTACCAACATCTTGGTGGATTTTTTCTGAACCAGCCTCTGACAAGCCATCATACGCGTTGCTCAATTCGAGCACCCAAGACCAAGTATGCCGTATTCTTCTATCCACATTTACATATCTGAGGTCGACAGCTCTGAAACTTGCTATGGAAATACACACACTATTAAAAACAAAATACCCATCCAGACCAATTCCTCAAATCATTGTTTTGCTCCGTAACTTCTACTTGTTACCCATCCACATTGTACTCAGCGTAACACAACCGCCGTCGTTGGGGAAGGAGGTAAAAACATAAGTGGGCCTCCTGCGACTTGAAAATTTATGATCTCCCTACACAAGGTTGTTAATGATACGATTGCGAAAAACAAGTAGACACATGAGAGCTACATATTGGAACTGCCATGATGTTTTTCACACCGAGTGGAACGTAGGTGGTTCACATGTATGAGGTATGGGACAAAGACAATCTGAGGATTTGGCACATATGGATTATCTGTATTGAGTAGTAAGTGTACTCGGATGATAAGTGTTGGGTGAGTCGAGCACATATTTACAATGCCAAGAAAGAGAACGAGGTACATGTTGGTCCTCGGCGCTCGAGCCGAGCGACGCGTGCGAGTTCACGCCGTGAGTGGCTGCTTAAGAGGCTTTGCCGAGAAGATGGGGGCTTAAAAAATGTTGAGGTGCGGTTTTACAAAGATCTAGCGCCACCAAGAAGTTGACCGAACAATACCAAAACATCAATGTAGTTCGGGACACTTTGGTCGACCATTCTGGAATGTGATTGAAGTTGTTAAAAATTTCTGGAACCGAACAACGGGGGTCAGGGAAGGTGGCCAAAATGCCTTTGGCCGAGTGATATTAAAATCCTGAGGTCATTGCGCCGTGGGTCATGAATGTAAGACGAGTAACGCCCACTTGCTGAGTGTAGGGACTCGTGAACGTCATGGACGTATTGTTGTCGGACAACTACTGTTAGCTGTTCAATAGTGAAACATAATGTAAAGTTTTTGTTGGAGAATACTAACCCCTATCCTCTTACAATGATTAAAATCCCTTCCTGAAATTTGGTTAGTATTTCAGGGTTACCAAATTAGTCTTCTTGATTGGTCATTTGGTCCAGTAAAGGGTTTTCCAAGAGGGAAATTGCAGAAATTGGGTTGAAGAATTTTAATACAGAATTATTCCCTTTCAAACACTAATTTGAGTGTAGGCCTCCCCAAACATCCACTTTTCAATGAACTGAATGTTACACCCAAAAGGTGTGAATACTGCGTTAATGTGAATGCAATGCCCACTTTTGACAAAAGATGCATAGAATTCTGGTGCTTCTAGTCCCAATGTTTGCCAAAGTAGGTATAACATTTGTTTTTCTCACAAGAACAGAAAATCCCTTATGTTTTTGTTTCTTTACGTGTAGAGGCTTCATTATGTGTGTATAAATGGGAACCTCATTCACTCCATTTTTACATGGTCGACCTTTTCCGATGACTATGGCAGGGGGGGGGGGGGGGG
>SZWC01003289.1:19769-31917 GCA_023375785.1 Penium margaritaceum | reverse complement strand
ATGAGTGTACCGACAACCCTGTTTGAAGCACAAGAATACTCGAAAGAGGGGTTGTAAATGCGCCAAAGAGAGAGAGAGAGAGAGAGAGAGAGAGAGAGATAGATAGAGAGAGAGAGAGAGAGAGAGAGAGAGAGAGAGAGAGACTCTTTCATGGGTCTTGAACGATTTAAGCCGCCGCAGTGCGGTGGTCGAAGAGTGTAAGAGTCACTCTCTCGTGTATGACAAGATCCAATGAATGTCGAATGCAAACAAATTTGAAGGCGATTCCTTCAGTCTATCGTCACTCGATGAGTGAACATGTCATGGACATTGATAGACACAAGTGCGTGAACCGATGTCGGTGACATGAGTCTATGCACGATTCTGTGAAAATTCCATTTCAAAGAAAACAGATTATGCTCTTTTTCTACTGATGGATTCCTAGAGTACTATGGCGATCTCATAGTGTTCTACAAGTCAAGTGTGACATAGTTGGGATCACGTCACGGTCTGGGTTTTGTCATCCAAAGGTTATGACCGTGGAGATGATCCATAAGCCGATCGCTTTGGGCTAACAGTGTGTTAGCACCTACATCTTGGTGGTCCGACCGACCACAGACCATATCATACTCAACATTGAGACAACTAATGACCAGTGTGTCATAACTAAATGTTGATGTGAAAGGGATATCCAAATAGGCCTTGGGAAACGATTTTTCTCATCGGATGCTTTTGATGTTTTGAGAAAAGCCTCAAAGTCATGGTACACTAGTCGTGACATGGTGCACTAGTCGTGTACGTCACATTCTCCAAACATCATGCGGATGGATTCACATCATGCCAAAGATATGGTATAGCACCACCTATGCAATATCAATGGGCAAAGAAATCCAACGTTTTATTTGTCCGAATAAAACCATCCGGAAGACATTATCGTGACTACGGTGTAGTCGAACCACGCTTGAATGGCCTAGGAGTCATAGTAAATTGATTGAAGTCCCTCTATATTGGGGATAGTTCAATTGCAGTACATTACCGAATGCAAGTACAATATTGTTGATTGGATGTCACTATGGTGGTATCCACAATGGTGGTGGTTTACCAGACGTCTTCGATGAGGGCGATTCCCTCCATGAGTGCCTTGGATGAGGTACATTGAAACCACTACGTTGAGTGGATGTACCGAATGTACACAAAAGAAGACGTAAGAGAAACATGTATTGTTGCGACTTGGCAAACATAATCCGTTGACAGGCTCCCGAATGGAACCCTACAACGTGATGAAGGATAATGGAACCGGTTGTTCCAGGATCACCGGATGCGATTCTGAAGTGTTCGATCACAATCACATGGAAATGACACCCGACATGTGTTCTTCCATCTTGTACCGCAATGATTGCGATCATGGTACACCCATTTGGTGAACACAACATGTGAAGACTTCATTCGTGGATAGAACCCATGGTCATTGAGATTGGTTATCTCAGCTAACTTAGTAAAAAGCGATGTGCTTTTGACGGGGACGTGAGCGGCAGCCTACGGTACCCATTTCAGACATAAATGAGGAGATGATGGTCGAAACCAAAATCATCTAGGTCAGAGCATTGTCGTGTTCAAGGATGGACTTTGACGGCAATTGCGCATGCCAGACGACCAATGCCGCCTCCTTCAAAGATGAGTGCAATCTTTGAACGGAAAAACATTCGTGCTCAGCAACCATCTTAGGATCTTGGTGCCTCCCAAACCTAAGAAAACGCTAGCATGCGAGTTGCATGGGCTTAGTGGAGCTTGGTTGAGTTCAGGCAACCAACCCACAGGTGCTGAAGAAGGTCTAGTAGACCTCCGCATAGTCATAAACACGTGGTTGCAAACCAAGAGGACTGGTGTCCGCAACTTGGATTGCATTTATGTACAATTCTGCGAGGAGGTACCATCTCAGCAGCAACCCCTTGGAAGAGATCATGTCTGAACGACATTGGAATTGTTATGTGGACCTGGACAGTTTTCACGAGGGCGCCCGGTTAATTGGTCGCAGGGACGCTCCTTGCAAAGGGGAAGGAGGCGTCACCACAACAGCAAGCTGAACACGTACCACACGAAATGTAGGAAAATTCATTCCATGTACCCTCTTTCAAACTTGCAAGACATTGTTGACAATGTACATCCCAAAAGGCATGGACCATGTCACCAATACACACTTGTGATGAGTTTTCGGTGAAGACTCACCAACACTTGTGAAGAACGTGCAAAAATTGTATGTTTCTCATCTTGGCAAGAGCCAAGGAATTACGCGATCAACACTGGATGTTGTACGCAAATGACCGTAATCACAAAAAGCACAAGTTTGTGGTTCATTCTGTGTGAACGCGATGCAACCGTGTTTCAGATGACAAGAGTTCACACATGAGATCTTGTTTACTTTTCTTGTTGCATGGTTTGCATCATGAAGTACGCGATGATCAAACCTCCGTGAGCAAAGACGAACCGGGACGGTTCAAAGCAAAGGGGGACGAATGTAGCGTACGCACCATTTTTAGAGATGAAGATAGTGTTTAAAGATAGTTCCCATATTTCGGGAACCCGAGGCCTAGGTTTCGGGCAGCTGAGGCCCAAGAAAACAAATACGAGCAGGAGTCTAGTTCAACTCCAGCCTGGAAAACATCTCTTGGCCCCATTTGAGGCAAGAGGAGTGTCGCGATCGAAATCCATCGCGTCACTCCTCCTCCTCTCTAGCTAGCCGCTAGGGTCCTATTCCTACGTGGATGTGCCACATGGGATAATAGTGTTTTAGGTTGCATGTTTACAAAAATGCCCTATGACGACTCTGTCCGTTATTTGAGCTGTTCGTCTCAGCCAAAAGGGTTGAGGCGGTCATTCGCTTGCTCTCCTGGGACGACTATTCTAAGGGCTTACTTTTCGGTTCTACAGTTAGTCGCAAAACAACCCCATGACTGTTACAGTTCTTCAATGTTCAAGTTCTGGGCATGTCAGGCTTATGGTCATGCTTGTGCGGATGTATTTGCTATTACATCTGTTGTTATTGCCACGTTCGGCAACATTTTTTGTGAAGTTTTCGTGGGTTTCAAACCTCCTCACGAGGCTTTCCCGAGGTCTGGCTTGACAGAAACAACTTGGACACACATAAATGTTTTGCTACTTCAGTGGCGTGTTGTGGGGTGATGTGGCGGATTGGACAGAATCCTTGGCCGACTAGGCCAAAACCGCAGTACTTGAGGGTCTCCGAACCTCCAACCATCCCGTCCAACCACCCACAGTCCCAGGTGACCCCGCTCATGCCACGTGGCTCCTTCGACCGGTCGGCGTGGCACTGCCACACTACAGGTGAGGTTCGGCAACAAGGCGCACAAAATTTTGTGACGAAACCCACGAAAAGGGCAGGCCTTGGTACGGTAAGAAGTGGTTTTTCTGTAGGATTTTGTTTGTGCTTATAAAATTCGTTTCTTTCGCTGGCCACTAGGATCGTCGGATCTTCACTCGATTCACGTTTTCTTATTTACATGCTCAATTTTCTCCGTCCTGAAGCCAACTGGACAGGGTACTCGAATGCTTCCGGCGCCAAAGTTATGATTCGTCGGAGGGAACGGACAGTGGCACGGAGCCACCAACAATACGAACCTCGGCCCTGTTGTGTTGCGCTAGAAAAAAAGGAACTGGAATGGAAACGAAATTTTGGGAAGGAACCCCAAAAATGTAGCAAAGGAAAGTTTATCTACAATCTCGGGACTACATGCCACAGAACCGCGCAATTCAGGTTTGACAATTCCTCCGAAAAGAAAGGGGCTTGCCGAGCGCGGCATATGTCTGTTAAAACAATTAGGTCAATCCCCAAGTTCACCTGCGGTGACCTTTTTGAGACCCGAAGGGTTTTGGCAGGTCACGTGTCCCATACCGCTGCCTGTCCAAGAGCGGTTGGTGCGTGATCCTGCGCTGGCCGCGTAGGTCCCCAGATGCTCTAGAATATCTCCCTTTTTGGAAAATACATGTTTTCACTGCGTGGCTCTGACCCTAAATTCTGCAGTTTCTGTATCCGTCTGAGCTGGTTTCTCTGACGAAGTGCGGCTAAAATCTTGTTTGATCGCTGCACGCTTTTTGTTCGCTCTTTAAGAGAACACACACGTCAGCCCGTGTGTGTCTCTGGTTCTCGAAATTCCACTGCTCGCATTGCGGCTGTGCCTGGCCATGCTTGGTTAGGCTCAATCAGCATTGCCTTCTCGGGCACCTTCAAATGCATGGTAGATTGCAGATTCGAGGAATCTTGTAAGGTTCGAGACGACTAGGCGACGTTTGCGAAGTATGAACTGCATTTCTACGTCGAGTTTCTGAAAGAATGTCGCCGTTTTCATCACGATGACGTCATCAAACGCGTGAGCAGTTTCACGCAAGTTCGCTTGAGCATTGCCAGGCACAGCCTGGCAATGGCACAGACACGCACCCCCCGAGATGAAGTCGCAAGTCGGTTTCCTACCTTTGTTTTCTCTGGACGGAACACAGAATTTTGCAGACCTCCTGTCTCCGACTCGCATACGTTGTCAACGGCACGACTCACGGCACAGGGCTACACGGGCATTGCCTGTCTGCACATGGAGGAAACTCCTCATTCGGCCAGTAGCTCTCTATTGCCCGCTGTCAGCTGGGCTGCGGGCTGCTGGGATCGCATGGAGTTGCGTGATCCAAGCACAGGCAAGCCCTGGCGAATCAGTAAGGTCGGTCTTCGTGTCTTTGCGTGCTGCGAAATCATGGTCGTGATGTGCGCATCGCAGCAAAAGCCGGTCTCCGCCACCTACGTACCTCGTACCTCTGATTACCATGCCCGCCTCATCCGCGACAGCCCCTGTCAAGGGTTGACGGACGTTCCACTTACGCAGTGCTGTCTTCTCGATGGCCTACGGTAGCAGCGGTTCAATGTAGGCACCAGATCCAGTGGCTTTTTGGGCGTCACAACTGCCTCTGCGCTGTTTTCATCTTCTGGACTGTTGCTGATCACGAAGCACAGCAGCACCCGGCGAGCGTGCACTTAACGGCCAACGCCTTTTCCGAACCGACGAGTTGCAGAAGTTGTTACCGGAGGTCCTGCCGTGGGTGGCACAGTGACTGCAATCACGTGCTCTTCCGCAGTCGGAGCTCCAATTTGACGCTACACCAGCGCGGCGGCCCTTCGAGTTCGATCGTGAGGCGGTTCCTTGCATCTCGTACTCAATGACCTTATGCTCTTGAGCGCTATTGCGCAGTCCTGCTTCCCACGGGGTCGAAGTGGTGGGTTAAGGCTCTCACCAGCAAATGTCATCTCCGTTGTAGTCTAGTCGGTTAGGATACTCGGCTCTCACCCGAGCGACCCGGGTTCAAGTCCCGGCAACGGAATGCTTTTGTTGTCTCCAAGTCCGGCTCCCTTCCCCTACTACTCTCCGTCTCTTTCACCCTTGGGCTTTTGCTGCTCTTGTCCTCTTGCTGCCCTATTTCTCGACCTGGCCTTCCTAGCTGCTTTCCTTCTTGGCTCAGTTAGGCCTTGTGACTGACCATCCAGTGAAGGATTGGCTGGATTGTGATGCTTTTGCATCGGTCTGACGTCAACACAATCTACTTGTTTACCGATCTATGAGGAGCAGCAAGGTTTGGCTCTGCCTGTGCGTGTTGAAGCACTCGAAGGCACTGCCTCCACAACCTGATGTTCACCATGCGAGTCAGGCGTGTGTGTGAGGTTCATTCAAGTGTACCACCCAGTGTAGAGGCAGTTGAGGTAGGATGAAAGTAATGCGTGGGCATGTTGAGGGTGAGAAAGGGGCGGGGGAATGGGCAGGCTACACAGTGGCTTCAGCTTGGACTGGAGATTCGGTGTGACGTGACAACCAACAATCATCAGCATCATGGAACGACGCACGCGTGCACGCTCCCTGAAATGTATGTCACGGCGGCAAGTGTTGCAAAACCACGTCCGACACAACCGCGCAAAAGGAGTGTTCCGAGAATTGAATTCGGGACCTCTCGCACCCTAAGCGAGAATCATACCACTAGACCAAACACCCGCATCTCTCAGCTAACTAAATAAATTTCAGAGAGACACTCAAAAGTGGGAACTTGTTCAAGAAGCGGTCGTCCCATGTCCAGCCGCCCACCTCTGTCTTCACTCCTGCACGTCGGTAGAACTGCAGCAACGGTTCCATCTCGTTGTCTGCGCCCTTGCTGCTACTACCACTTCCTCTGTAACTGCCTCTGCTCCTTCCGCTGCTTGTCCTGCCGCGGATGCTGCCAATCCTTCTGCTATCGTTCATTCCATGCTGCATTTACCTTGAGGCGATGGGAAGCCTGGCCGCCGACAATCACGGCACCCATCCGCTCCACTGGATGGCGTTACCTCCCCTTGTCTTGCCTCTGCGCCCATGTGCTTCATCCAGCTAGCTTTCGCGCAATCTGAGCTCTGCTCTCGCGCTGCCCTCTGGGACTAACGCTGTACGCCTCTGAATAGAGGCGAAGGCGAGCTGTCAGTGCTGCCAACTCGGGGTGTGAAGGCGCAACGTTGGCTGTGCAGTTGCTGATACGGTACCCAAAGCTGCCAGCATGCTTGCTCGACTAATCGTGCATGGGGGAGGAGATTTACCGGTTCATTGTTGTCATAATTGACGTGGAAAAAGCTACGTGGCAGTTTGGATAAAACCTGCCCTGGGCAAAAGAATTGGTGGGGGGGAGATCAGTAAGTGGCGGTCCTATGTTTGAAGGGAGACTGCGCATGTGGAAGAGTATGAAACAGTGCCAAAACTCGGACTCAACCCAGAGACTTCCAGTGTGAGAGACTGGCGGGATAACCAACTACACCATCCTGACATGTCCAGCAAGTGTTCTAAGTTTTATGTATTTTTTCAGTAATTCAACTAAATTTGTCTACGTGGAAGTTGTTCTTCACATAAAAATTCAGGATGGCAGGGTCCTCCACAAATATGTGGAGGTGATGATGTTCGACTAAAATTTCATGACTGTGATGATAGTCCATACCCACTGATGCCAGCTCAGCAAGGAAGGTTGCCTATATCTGGACATACATGACACAGAAAGGGCGGATGGTCTCGCACTGACGTCGAATGCATGCGGTGGACGGACATTGGCCTGAAGCCCCCATGGCACGTTGAGAATTGCATTGGAGAGCCTCAGCCGAGCACTGTCGCATCCCACGTGAAAAGCGGACTGCGCTAAGTGGGCAATGAGGGTCCAGATTACATCTCCTAGGCCACCCAATCTCTCCCCGGTCAATCCGCACAAGGAACGCCCCCTCCATGGTGCGGCAACATATTTGTTTTCCTCCTTCCCTGCTGCGATTTTGACCCTCCCTGACCCAGTGATCCTCTGCCACTGCACGCCCATAGTTGCGATGTTGAGCACCCACATGGCGCCCAACTCATGATCCATCAGGGCAAGGTGCGGACGTAGGACAGTGCTCACGCTGGGCAACGACAGCACGTCCTTGGGCTCCATTGCACGGTGAGGTGGTGCCACCTGCACATGTTAGCCACATCTTATCTGATGGCTTCGTGAACATGCCACACTGCACCTCCCCCTTGCTCTCCTCCCACAATACTGCGCGTGACACCACCCCATCCAGCCCCACCTGCTCCAAATGCCCTAGTAAAGGCTGAGCCACAGGCGGTCATGGAGGTGAAGATATGGAGTTGGGAGAAAAGTGATACCATCCTACTGTCCTTCCTTAGCGGCGTGACTTGAAGCCATCGCGATCTCCCCCTCATAGTCGCTGTCCAACACTTGCTGTACTCGGCGGTAGCACCCCAGGTTCACCCACACACCTCCCCTCCACTCTGAAGATTGCGATGCAACACCACTACTCTAGGCTCTTTGATCCACCAATGCCTGCGACTAGCAAACTAAACCACACGTCTACTACTGGTATTGCGCTACGGTGCTTTGCCGCAACGCGCTCATGGAGGATAGTTCTTTAGGGATTGGCAATAGTAGTTCCTCCTCCACCCTCCTTCAAAGGATGCAAAGAAAGTTCAGGTCCCTTTGCCATCAAGTGGAAGGAGCCAAACTCAGACACTGAGAGTGTGGAACAACGATTCAATCACGAGAGATTTGATCGGCAGCGTACGATCGTGCGTGCTCAGCAATCCTACTCCCTTGGGAGCCAAACGACACTTGCATCTGCCACTGTGGCAACCACTTCAAGGTCCTTATTCTGTTAGCCGTAAACTGACACCAGTGGAACCTGCGAGATTTGGAGGATTTTCTCCCACACCGCCATGTCGAATCAGTGCAGCATGGCAAGCCACCAACATTTCGACAGATAGGATCACACGCAGAAGGACAACCCGGGTGACCACACAGAGGTGGAGGAGCATCATCACAGCTTGGACATCCTCCATGTTTGACTGCGAGGAAGACCTTGCACCTGCTGCCGAAACCACTCCTCTCCCCAATCTTTCTTGAAAGATTGGATGTCCACAGGGAAGCCCAGGACTTCTACCCCATAGCTTTCCAGGACAAGTCCGCCAGGGACTGTGGAACAACCTCTCTGGATTCCTGTGACAACAAACACTTTCCCAAGCTGGGCCCCAAGGTTGCGGAGTGCTGCTGCCTCCACCCTGAGCCTTGGAGCAAGTTTCTCGAAAGTTGGGGCTATACCTCCCCAGCAACAATAGGGCACACTTCGTCGTCCTCAGTAGCCCTTTTCAGCATAGATAAGAGTGCTTCGATCATGGCAGCCTGAAACCCCCACCGTTGGATAGCCCTCGGGCATCGTGTGAAAGACTGCTTTGATGCTCTCAAGGCTGCCAGAGAGTCTAGCACAAAGTTGTGAAGCTTGTCCATGATTTGGCCAAGGGGGGCCTTGTCCTGGACAAGGCCCCCCTTGTCCTTCCGTGGCGCCTCCCTCAATGCATCCACTAACATGTCATCCAGTGTCATACTTGTGCCACCTCTGGAGAGACGTATACCAACTCTTTTTTGAAGGCGTAGTGACATAGCCAAATTGATCAGCCTATCCGTGGTTAACAAGGACTTTATTTTGTACCAAGTATGCATATGTGACGAAGGTACAATGTAGTTATAATGCTTTCTCCTTCAAGAACAACTCTGTCTAGTAGTCTGAGATTCCTGATGCCTGCTTCAGCACTCGTGACAATTTAAGCTTGAAGGAACTGCTGTCCTGTGCATAAGTGACTTGTTGGCACATTGTTGTGAAGAGTACCAAGGTGGTCTTGAAGCCGAACAGGTGGATGGGCAAAGAGAGTTGGAAAGTAGCTCAAGAAGGTCTATCTCAGACGACATTCTTAAGAAGATCAATTTTTGTTTGTCACGTAACAATCTGTGGCAGGAAGGTAGGTTCGGCCATCCCTCCTTGCCAAAGCAAAGGGTGGTCGGACACTACCCCTTGCAACAGCGAGGGCTGGCCGGCGGCCAGGCCTTGCTGGCCGCTGGGGAGCTGGCTGCTAGCCAGCTGGGTAGCCGGTGGCCAGCCACATGATCGACTGGCAGTAGGCCGATGACCTGCTGACCACTGATCGAGCTGGTCACTCGATCGGCGGCTAGGAGACTGTGAGACCTCGAGGGTCAAGGCTGTGGCCTCGTTGCTTTGCCTTCCCTTGCCCTCCTTTCATGGGAGAGAAAGCAAGGACAAGGGATAAAGCAAGAGCGAGAGCGAGTTGCATGCAACAGACGTCGCTGATCGTGCCTGAAACGCAAAAAACTTGTGCTCACGAGTCCAGAACAAAATTGGAGTTTGTGTAGGACATACTCTGAGATTCCAAACCCAAAGAACTCGTGCAAACTCACGGGACTGAGGTAATAACCCCTTTCTTTGAGCCCCAGAACTAGGAAGGGAGGTAAAAGCAAAAAGAGGCCTCCAAAGACTTGAAAATTTTTAGTATCCCTGCACAGTTGATGAGGACTGCCCCCAAGCGTGACATGGAGGGGAGAACCCTCCAGCAAACTCCGGATACCATTCTGCGAATTTTGACGACGACATTCCTGCAAGAACTAGAGAATCGACACAGCACGCAATCTCACGTAGTCAGTGTGCGTCTAGTGACCACCAAGAGACCCCCCTTGTATTTTTGTGCTCTGTTGGATGTGGCTCTAGAGACACAATCACCATTACCTTCAAGGTTGAGCACAACATGTGGTAGAGTTGGTGCTGTCCCATGCTCTCACGACACATGAGGGCACCGATGCTACCGTAAGCACGGCCAAGAAGCATATGCATCCCTTACCATGGTCAAAGTCAAGGGTTAGAGAGTGCATGCATGCGCTTTTCTGAACATGTCCCTCAACATCAACATGAACTTTTGGTTGACTCTGGCATTTACGGGAGCACTCCAAACATCCAGACTCATTCTAGAAAAACCAATAATTTCTTGTTATACAACCACCTGGGCTGTCCCAAAGGTGTGACAAAGGGGTTCTTCCTATGTTCTATAGATGTTCTGTCCGTGCTTCTTGGCATGAAGGTTGCGAAGACTGAAGACTGGTTTGACGACAAAGTTGGGTAGACTAATGCTGATTTTCTCTTCAAAGGTCGATTTCATTTTCATTGTCCTTTGCAGAGGAGTGTAACATTGGCCTGTTTGCTGGGGATGCCACTTTGGAGAAGTGTGACACCTTCTTGTTCACTGATGATATCATTTTCACACTCTGCTACGTCATGAAGAATGTGAAGATTGACTCCTCTGCTAATGATGCAGCAATAACTTACAGGAGAAAAAACTCACTGTCACTGCCGAGCGCCAAGACATGGAGGCATTTACTTTGTTGTTTGTGGTACAAAGTACTCTAATTCCTGATCCCAACTTGCAAATTGCCCCTTGCTGATGCCATCCTTGATAGCAGCATAAGTTGCAACATTCTGACTCTCACAGCAACCCCCACCCCTATGCTTGCAGAAAAAACCTTATCATAAGGAATAATTATGGCTAATCGGGTTCATTTTTTACGTTGTAAAATGAGTGTATAGTTCTACATCATCATGTGGGAAGGTTCCATGAAGTTTTTGACGTGTGGGCTATGTGGTGGGAGGGTGGCGTTGGGTGCCTAAGAGTGGGATGTGTAGTATAATACCCTAATGGAAATTGATTTTGATGTGGAACATTATTCGAGTGGTCAAATTTTGTCAAAAATGAACTTTCACCGAATACAAAAGTATTACCAGAATAATTTCAGGGTTCATTATTCAAAACAAAATTGGGTTCGGTCACGATACACCCAGTTTTCGAAACTATAGAGCTAAAATACCAACGTCACAAAAAAGATAACGCATATGACAACGCCGCACAAAAAACAACGCATATGCCAATGGCGTACATGAAATAATGCATATGCCAACGTTACACAGAAAATACCTGAGGAACCCAGAAACGCTAAAAAAACTGTCATGTTCCCGCCACATACCATGTTGCATTGATGCATGACATGATTTTTGTCATTCACTATGTCTGAGACGAATGCACCATTGCACTTTTTTCCATGTCAGGTCCAAAACACATGCTGTAATCTAGCATGAAAAAAGGGGTGGACGGCTTGTTGATTTTGTTGCGGAGGCTGGGCGGATGGTTGCTTTTGTAACGCAAGGTGGGCGGATGGTTGCTTTTCTTCCGAACCACAGGTGGATCGTTACTTTTCTCCCAAACGACGGGCGGATGAGAGTCACACTTTGCGTTTTATGGGTATCTGAGCTATTTCACCCAATCAAATTTTTACATGCTAAATTTCAGAATACGAACATCCGGGTTCATGGTGACATCTTTTCTTTCATTTGGCTTTTTTTTCAAGGTGATGAAACTCCTTGGAGAAGTTTTTTTGGATCGTAGAGACACACAAGCTTGAATCTGGTGGATTGCGTCTACTCTTGTTGTCTTTAGTGCTATGTAACTGACAAGCACGATGGAGGTGGGACATGTGCAAGATGTATGAGAGAGAAGTACAAACTAATTCTGAGAGGCATAACAAAATCAAACATAATCATCACTCCACATAGCCCTCCCCCTCCGGCTTGTCGTTGACCAAGAAAAAGGGTAGATGCTCTGCAAATGGTGCCGCCGCTCTCTGAAAGGCAGGGTCAAACACGTGGGGAAAGGTGGAACGAGTCCATGCATTCTTGACCATGGGCTTGCTTTCCTACACATACAGCCGTGCATCAAGAAACCAACCACATGCA
>SZWC01003289.1:0-19286 GCA_023375785.1 Penium margaritaceum | reverse complement strand
AAAAATAGAGTACCCCTCAGGGGTATGAATTACCCTCTTCAGGCGTTGGACAGTTGCGTACGCCAAACCCTGTGCCTTGTACTCCTTGTATATGGTTTAGAAGTGACCGCTTCCAAACCAGTCACAGTAGCGGCCACGCTTGCGATCGTTGGTGCTGGCCGACGAGGAGCCCGTTGTTGTCAATTCAGAAATCCACAACTGTAGGCAGTCAGTATCTGTTGAATCGTCTGTTGAGTGCCCATCGTCACTGTTGCTGCTACTGTGCTGCTCAATTTTTCTGGGCCGTTGGATGTAAAGGAAACATCGATGATGGGTGGTGGAGAAGCATCTTTTGAGTTCTGCACGTGTGGGGCCCCAAAATCATGAGCACGAGGAGGGGTGTTTCCCTGTGGGACGAGGCTGTCATTGATGATGAGACTCGCAGAACGGGCCTTGCAAGATGGACGTGAATAATTCCGCTTTGGAGGGGATTCCATGGCTGGGGCTTTGCCTTTCTCCTCAGCCGTTGGCGGACGTCCCACAGGGGTCACGAGGGATTCCGTAGTCTTGGGCTGACTGTCCTTGTCCATCCCATGGTTGATGCGCGATGGCCCGGCATTGGGACTGCAATTCCACATGTGTGGCGGGGACTCCGTTGTGGGTGCTGGATCTGAAGGCTTGCGCATGGGGATTGCACACTGTGCGATAAGCAGAGGTACATTGGAGGGAAAGAAGATTGGAGTTATTTCAGCAGTAGCTGGCTCTGTGTACGTTGACATCCCTTGGCAGTTGTTGATGGGCCGACGGAGTCATCGATAGTCAAGGTTGCCAGCTTGCGAGGGCGTCCAATTGGACAACAAGGCATCGGGGCACGTGCAGGAGGGCCGTGTCTGGTAGCTTGCATGAGCCTGTGTGTCCTCTCTTCTGGAGTAACCTTGGTGAGAAAGTGGTTCGCACTTGCTAGTGAAGACTGACAGACAAGTGTCACTCTCTACAGGGCTAGACATGCATGCAGGCCTCTCGTGCGACATGGCTAGGGTTGCTGGTAGCCACAGATCTCAAGCCGTCCAACCACCCCGCAACGACTGTGCGGGTTTGCGCCATTCAACAGTTCGTCCGTTCGAATCCAAATGTTCAAAATGACTCTAAGAATGTCCCAAAGCAGTCGTCAAATTCAACTGTCTACCCCTTCTTGTTCATCAAATTTAAAGTACCCCAAAAATCATTACAAAACTGCAAAAATGTCGTCAAGTTAATTATTCTTCTTCTAAACAATCTAAATCAATGTTCAATAGGGTATGGGGGAAATGTTTTCAAGTGGAGACAGAGCAGGATTGGGAGGGGTGTGTATGTGGTGAATGTGTGGGGGAGTTTATGACATGATGGGTGGGAAATAAACAGAAGTGTGCAATGTTATGGATCAGATCTGCAAGTGGGACTGGAAGGGAAAACGGGTGGATGTGTATGTGGTGAGTGTATGGTGGAGCGTATGGGGTGATGGGTAAGAAGTGAACTCAAATGTAAAATGCTAAAGATTAGATGTGTAAGTGGAGGTGGGAGGAGAAGGGGAGATGGTGGGGAGTATGTAGTGACTGTATGGGGGAGTTTATGGAGTGATGGATGGGAAACAAACACAAGTGTACAGTGCTATGTGTTAGATGTACAAATGGAAGTTGGGGAGGATGGGGGAGTTGTGTATGTGGTGAGAGCATGGGGGAATCTATGGTGTGCTGGTGGAAAATGAGTACAAGTGGGGAGTGTAAGGGGTGATGGGTGGAGCATATACACAAGTGTACAATGCTATGGGTCTGATGTGCAAATTGAAATGAACGTGTGTGTTCATTTCCCACCCGACATCTATACACTCTTCCAAACACTCACCACATGCCCACGCCCCTCTTCTCCACCTCTTCCCCTTCATCCACTTGCACATCCAACCTATAGCATTATACACTTGTGTACATGCCCCATCCATCACCCCATACACTCCTGCATACACTCACCACAGACACCCGCCCCTTCTCCTCCCATCCCCACTTGCACATTTGACCCATAGCTTTGTAAACTTGTGTTCATCTCCCACCCATAATCCCATTCAGTACCCCACTCACCACATATGCCCTCCCCCCATACACCCTTATCCCCCCAACTCCACTTGCACATCTGATCCATAACATTGTACACTTGTGTTCATTTCTTACCCATCACACCATGCACTCCTCCATACGTTCATCACATACACAATTCCCTCATTCCTCCTCCTCCAAACTCTACTTGCATATCTGATCGATGGCATTGTACACTCTCCACACAAATTCCCGGCAAAGCAATGTCATGATGGGGAAGCTCTAACGTTATGACGTATCATAGAGTATGAATATTCCTACTAACATTTTTCATGTGTTTTGTGTACATTGACATGCCTCCGTTTTGATGTAGATGGGATGTGTGTCTTTCTGAGAAGTTTCCTAGGGTGTGTATCTGGTAAGTGTATGGGGAATTGTATGAGATGATAGGCAGGAAATCAACACAAGTGCACAATGCTACAGATCATATGTACAAGTAGGGGTGGCAGGAGAAGGGAGGATGTGTATTCGAGTAGTGTATAGAGGACTGAATAAGGTGATGGATGGACAATGAGAGAAATTGCTATGAAGCTTCCTACCCTTGCTACTGCTGTTGTGGCAACTGTCCAGTCAGCGAGCGCACTGACAAGCAAGCACCTGCAACAAACAACAAGGGCTAGGCTAGGGAGACGTGCAAAGTCTCATAAGCTCCAATAGCTTAGTAATGAAGAGAGAAATGACAAATAAAAAATGCACGGCATAGCCATCTGCCATGGCGCACGACGGATCATGCAGGCGATAGTGTCAGTTTATCCAAAAAACGGCTTAAAATCACTATTTTGGGCATAACTCTGTGTACATGCATCTAAACACAACACCATCTAAACCTAGAGACAAAGAATCTTGAGCCAGAAAGTACGACTATCACATGCACAGGTCTGGCATCGATCACTGGACACACAATGCAAAAACATGTAAATCAGCTCAAGACCCAATCTACCAAGAAAACTCCAGCGAGTGCAAGAAAAACTGCAGAGCAACCCAGCAAGTACCTGGGATGCCGTGGCAGCTCGCTGACAGCTGCAAGTGGGTGCATCTACCACCCGTCGGTGCTCCGGTGCCAGATGCGTTTGTACCAGGGATCTACACAAGCATGGACATGGCTGAGTGCATAGTAGGTTGTACAAACAGATGTGGATGACTCACATCAGGACACTCCCCCATGACACGATGGTACGCATGTCCATGTATGTGTAGATCTGACTCATGTGCGCAAAGAGATGCTCAACAGTTCGTACTCACACATCTACACTCAAGTTCTCTGGGGTAAGAGACGAAGCCGGACGGAACAAATGGCCACCATGAACTTTCTACGTGCCAGTGCCTTGGTCAAGAAGTCACCTCGTACATGTTCGTGCCGACCCAGATGACAGAGATCACCCGTCGATCCACAAGGTCATGCACAAAGCGATGCTCAACAACAATATGCTTCGTGCATGCATGAAACACACTAGAGTTATCTAAAATGGTAAGAGAACTCTAGTTGTCACAGTCCAGAACGACGCAAGGCAAGGACTGACGCTCGTACGGAATGAGGTGTGCCAGAGGGCACTGACACTGGCACAGGATCATGTGTGCCAGAGGGAAATGATGAGGCTACTAGACTCAAAGCCACGATGACCGGATTGTGAGCAGCCATAGACCAGACCGTGGGTAAGGAGGCCCGGATGGTCCTATCCGCAAGACTAGACTCTCCCATCTGTCGGGAAGCCACAAATGTAGGAACGTGGTTGGCGGCCAGCGACATAATGCTGGACAGGCCACAATATGGGAGAGCCTGAAAGAAGAGAGTATCTTAAGACTCGGCAATGCAATGGCAAGCAGGGTCTCAAAAACTCCAAGCCTTTGACAGCGGGAAAATAATGAGGAATGTATACATGCAACCCTGAGGTGAGACCTTGGACCCCTACTGGTCCTCCATGTACCAGACGCACCTAAGGAACCACGAACTGGAGCGAGATTGAGACCGGCGCAATGGCTGAACCACAGCTCGTGCGGCGACAAGGTCTGGAAGCAGACCAAGCAGCCAGAGGTTCTAGATCCAAGTCATGTAGGAGAAGCCCTCAAAGATGAAGGAGCCCGGAAGATCGTACCCAGACCGTATAGCACACACCGCATCCTCCATGGAGCAATTCTAGAGCTCAAACATCGTGGTCTACTATGGTGTAGTAAAGGCCGAGAGCTGGTAAAAAATACCGCACTCAGCAAAGCAGGCATCCGTCGTGCCTAAGAACTCGCCACCACAATCCAAGCGGAAAGTGCACAGGGTGTGATGAGACTAACACTCAGCCATCACCAATCACAGGCAAACCGCTAGAGCGGCATCACTCTTGTGGCGGAGGCTGTAGACCCACCTCATCCGAGTGAATTCATCAGTCAAGGCGAGAACACATCAACCATAATCTGAAAGGGACTCAAATGGGAGAGGACTGGGAAGGTCCGAGTCGACCAACTCTAGAAGGCGCAGTGCCCAAGAAGAGGAGTCAGGGTAAGAGCAGCGATGTATCTTACCCTGGGAAAAAAAGAAACAACCGGTCTTGGAGGACGTCTTGAAAGAAACCGCATCAAGACCAAGGGTTGGCTGAGTTTGAATGAGCTCGGACACAGAGCCCGAGCTCACATGGGAGAGGCGATTATGTAGCAAGCGTTTGTGCTCATGGGAGAGAACACCAGTAACAAACACACACACAGAAGAGAAAGGAGGAAAAAAAAGAGGGAATTCAATGAGACATATGATAGATGTCATCAATGATGTAGGCAAAGAACACGATGGCACATTTCTCAAGAGTAGTCTCAATGGCAGAGTCAGCAGAGTCCTTAAAAGTGAGATTCATCCTCATGCCTGCACAGAAAGAGAGCAGGCTGAGCTCAAGAATAAGGACAAAGAGCACATCAGAAATGTACAAGGGGCCAGACGCATCATCAAACCACACAACTCCAACTCCCTGCAAAAGCAACGACTATCTAGACCTTGTGCCAACGGACCAGACTGGCACAACGGGCCTAAGCACAACAAAGTCACAAGGACAATTCATGTGATGGGTGGCACCGGAGTCAATGATCCAAGTGCCACGTGGCTCACGACCAGTCGTGCACACTTAGCAACATGCCACAAAACACTCTGCCTTGGTTGGATATGTAGTACAGGACTTGGGACAACTATGAACAGCATGGATCTGTGATTCGCCAAGTCAATCGTTACTGTCAGGTCCATCCTTATATCAAGCAAACTGAGCCCCTCCACAAGAGTTATCACGAGCAACAGACACAATAGGACAAGCTATCTCGGGACTAATCAACTGTGATAACACACTCCCACCTCTCTAAGAACAAAGTGCCACCAGCTAATGAAACTCAGCAATCATGAAATACCGAGGGTTCAAAACACCGTTGCTACCTTATGAAACGGATGCGTCTGCTCCAATCATGATCGCGAACCGTCCCGTCTATACTTCATCGGAGGACGTCTGCAATGCATGTGCTTCCTGGAGGCCGCCAATGATCTGATGCCAGTCAAGGGGCTGCTCATACTCAGTGTAGTGGTGAGTGTCCCCACAGTTCTAGAGGTGGAACTAACGTCCACTACCACTACATGTTGCCTGCTGCTGCTGCTCCTGATGTCCCTTGTTGCGCTGATTTTTCTCCTTCTTCCCCTATCTAGCCACTGCAACGCCATGAGTCTGGTTACTCAGGATAAACGAGGATGAGGAGGAAGCGGTGGAGGTAGGACTCGTGAACCGGGACTAATGGGTAGGAGGGGTCACAATCGTAGCTGCAAAAAGTGGACTCTGTTGATAGACGATAGTAGACTCATGAGCCGATGTTGCATGGAGGAAGTAGGGATGAGCCCAAGGGAGAAGCTATAATGAATCTGACAACTCAGAGAGTACCACACGGTTGAAGCGTGTAAAGAAATTCACATGGTCCAAGTGTACCTCCATCATGATGATGTTGAGTTCCCACAGGTGCATCCCACCACCAGTCCCAAGGTGCATGCAATGGCACATTGCATGCCTCCATCAGTCAGCAGCAAGCTTTGTGGGACCCTCATGGAGACAGTGAAGCTTGCAAAGTCGACCTGCCTTCATGGCATGGTTCTCCGTAGCGAGCAATGTCAAGGCCAGCTCTCAACCCTGGCATGGGTCTGCTCCAATCCTAGTCCCGGTCTCACCCAGGAAAGGACAGAAGTCAGCCATAGTCTCTTGCAGCATGACGTAGAGCAGATCGTGCATTGCTCTTGCTCTTTTCTGGACCTGGTGAGTATTGTGGTTCTAGTACTAGTTGTAATACTAGGCCCACACCATGAAGAAGGTCTCCTAGAAATCAAAGCTCTCGTTGGTATCGTAACAAGGTGGAGGTGTCTCAAAGTCCTATGGTTGTCTTTCCATGGGGAGTATGACCCTAGGCTCAAGAGATGGTGGAGGTGTACGAAAACCACCAATGAGAGAAAGCCACCAAAAGTGAATTTTGTTGATGACGTGTGTAATCCTGACGGAAAAAAGGTGGTAGGGTGAGAATGTCATACTCTTGACGCAACTCACGAATGCGCTCCTCAAGGACATGAGCTCTGTTTGCTTTCCGGACGTGCCTACACTCGCATGGGACTTGGCGTGTCCTTCACAGGTGAGGATGCCGCCGTGTTTGTCAATGCCACACAGGAGGTGGTCCTGCGTGGGGCGGTTGTGGATGACTTGTACCATGTCTTTGGCCACCTACGTCCACTACATCCTTGCTCACCCCCTCCTCTCCATGTGTATTTGTGATGGGCACTCTGTCACCCGAGCACCAGCGCCTGTTGCACAAACGCTTCTGCCACGTGCACCCCAACCCTATTGACCGACTGGTTCACACAGAGCCCGCGCTCAGTCTTGATGTGACGTCTTTCAAGACGCCGTCCAAGACCAACTATCTCTATTGCGCTCAAGGAAAGATGCACCGAGCCACATACCCTCCTTCCAACTCACGCGTGTTTTGGCCCATCCAGTTGGTTCACTCTGACCTCCTAGGACCCCTCTCCGTTGAGTTCTAGGAGGATGGAGGGCGGTACATCCTGACGATCACTAATGATTTCACCCACATGCGGTGGGTCTTCAGTCTTTGTCAGAAGAGTGACACCGCCCTTGTAGTGCGCACTTGACTAGTCATTGCTAAGCGATAGTCCCACCACCTCCTCTACACTTTCTGCTTAGATCATGGCGGAGAGGGTTTTGGGGACTTAACGCGACACTTTGCGACACTAGGAGTGGCTCACAACCTCTTTGCTCCCACCGTACCTCAACAAAATGGTGTGTCTGAATGATGGAACCGCACCATGGAGGATGGGGTTCGTTCAATGCGGGTGGACAACAGCATGCCCGAGGCTTTTGCATTTGAGGACATGGCCTACATGACATGGTTGTGGAACCGGATTCCACATTGCCCACTGCCAAACAATCGCACCCCGTACGAGTTGTGGTTCGACCGTCGGACTGACCTCCGACTTGCGTACGTGTGGGGGTCCCTTCCCTACGTCTGGTTCACACCTCAGCAGCAAGGGTCTAAGCTCTCCTCCCATGGCCGCATCTATGCGTTTGTGGGCGTTGCCCCTTGCTCCAAGGCCTGGCACTTCTAGGATCCGAGTCGGTGCCACATTGTCGAGTCACGTGATGCAGTCTTTTTCTAGCGCTTCACGTATCACAATTTGACCACTGGCAGCATGTTGCTAAAGCACGCTCCCAGTTGTGTTCCTCCTCATCACATGGAGAAGTCTGTTAGGTTGCTAGAATGTATCCGCCCCTATCGCTCTTGAGCTGTCCCACCCCTCGGGTGCCCTGTCTGTCCCTCCTGCATTGCCTGTTGCTACCTCGCCCGCCTTGCTAGCACCGTTGGCGCCGCCTTTTGTTGCCTCGTCCGCCTTGCTAGTGCCACTGCCATCACCCATTGCTGCCTCTCCTGCCTTGCCAGTGTTGCCGGCGTCCCCCGTTGTTGCCTCGCCCGCCTTACCAATGTCACCGTCATTGTTCATTGCTATCTCGCCTGCCTTACTAGTGTCACTGGAGTGCCCCATTGTTGCCTCTTCCACCTTGCTATTGTCGTCATCATTACCTGTTTCTGCCTCGCCTACATTCATGTCGTCACCCGCTATGCCAGCGTCTCCACTTACTGCCTTGCCTGACCTGACATCTCTTGTGTTGTCTGAGCCGTCTCTGTATGCATTTCTAGCTCTTGTGTTTCAGCTGCCCATGTTTCCCACACCTGCTCTATATGTGCCCCCTTTGCCGGTTGCGCAGCTCATTGAGCCCTATCTGCATGTCAAGGATGGACGCTTGCGCCTTTGTCCCACTCGAAGCAAGTGTAGTGGTGACCTTGGCACAAAGGTCCTCAGCCTTAGTGCTCTGAGCCTCGAGGACGTTCACCCTGCCTGTGACACGGGCCTGGTGCTCCTTGCTCACGAGCGCCAATTGGCATTCAACTCTTTAGAGTCGACAGTCACAGTGGGTCCGCCCTCTTGCGTCTAAGCCCCGGCCATGCTCAGCGTGGCCAGTGCGAGGCCGAACCGTAGTATGGTCAGTGTGGCACCCGACCCGAGCTCTCTCCACGAGGCTCTGGCTGGGGCTAACTCGGCCCTCTGGCACAATGCGTGCCAGGCCGAGTTTGGTGCCCTTGTAGTAACACAACCGTAAAGGCCACGTGGGTCTTCCACAAGAAGCTGAAACTGGTTGGCTCAGTAGAATGCTACAAGGCATACCTGACCACCAAGGGATTTTCTCAAGTGGAAGTTATCGACTTCACCGAGTCAGTCATACAGCACAGGCCTTGATGCACTAGGCAGCACATCAAGGTAGCCTGACTGGGAGCTACACCAGATGGACGTAGACAACGATTTCATCCATGGAAAGTTGGAGGAGTAGATCTACATGGTCCAGCCTCCCGGCTTCGAGGAGGGTATTGGACGTGTGTACCGACTACCGAAGGCCGTGCATGGTCTGAAGCAGTCACCTTGTTATTGGAATAAAGAGATCAGCAGCACATTGTTCTGGGCTGGGTATGTCCAAAGTACCTCGGACCCCTCTCTCTTCCTCTCAGAAGTCCCTACGTTACTCACGGCCTTTCAATTCTACGTCGACGACCTCCTAATCACTTCTCCCAATCTCAAGGCCATTGAGGCAGCAAAGGCCATGCTGTAGTCGATGTGTAAAATGAAGGATGTGGAGGAGGCCGCAATGTTTTTGGACATGCAGATTGTGCGTGATCGTACAAGTGGGACACTCCTAGTGCATCAGGAGTAGTACACTCTCACATTGGGAAAGCATTTTGCTTATTTTTTAGCTCTCTTTTGCACTGCGTCCACATCCCTCACGCCTGATGGGCAGGCTGCCTTGAAGGTCGATGACCCAGTTGAGGTGGGGGAGCTTGTCAACGGAACTCTGTACCAATGAGTCATTGGTTTCCTCATGTACCTAGCCACGATGATGCGGCCCAACATTGCCTTCACTGTCAACTTGCTTGCACGGTTCTCCTATGCTCCATATACGCAATGTCTGGAAGATGTTGTCCAATGTGTAAGGTATGTCGTGTTCACCGCGCGCATCGGTCTATGTTGCGCAACCATCCCTCTGTGGCACTTGATGATTACACCAACAGTGAGTGGGCTTGGATTCCAGATGGTAAGAGCCGGACAGGCTACATCTTCTTGATCAGTGGCACGGATGTGTCCTAGAGGAATTACAAGTAAGGCTGCATTGCTCATAGCACTGTGGAGGCTAAGTATGTGGCACTCGGTGTAGGGCCGCTGAGAGCATGTGGCTGGTGCGCTTGTTGCGTGAGTTGTGTGAGTCCCTACTCCCTGTTGTGCTACACTACGACAACAAGAGCGGGATCTCCATCGTCGACAACACAGGTGTGTTTCATGCTTGTACGAAGCACATTGGCATTGAGCATCACTACGTGCACGCACTTGTGCAAAAACGCAAGATTGAGGTCATGTGGATAGGTACGGATGTGCAGCGTGCCGACTTCCTGACAAAGACCATGGGTAGTACAAGGTTTCTTGCAGCTACACATACCGTGGACCATTGCCCGGCACTTGCTGCTGACTGACCTCCTCATGCCAGCAATTGCTTGTGCATGTCAGTGCCTCCACGTTCATCGACTTGTTGGCCATCCGGTCGTGGGGGAATGATGTTTTCTACACCTTCCGGTGACCCCTCGGCTCATATCCATGCTCGTGCAAATCCATGACGAGACAGCCACCTCAGACCAGTGGGAGAGCTGACGTGGCCTTGGAAGTGCCTGAGACTTCACGACTATCCACTGGTAACACTCGTTAGGAGGTGGGGCTCAGGCTCGACCGTTCTAGGTAGTGAGGCCGGCTCATCGGCAGCATGTTTTCCATTTGTCAGACAACTATTGATGAATGAACCATGCTATATGGGCATTGGTTGCATATGGTTTTGCACCCTGCTCCGTTTGGTTCTGGCGGTTCTTAGTTGTGATGCCTGAGCAGGGAGATATAGCCAAAAAACGTGGTTTTCAACAAGTTTGTCCGCCATCAGAATACACGGCCCGTCAGCGCATCGTCGCTAGCGGACGACACTTATGACCTGACCCGCTCATTTTCACTCTCTCTTTGTGTTATTCTTAAGCAAAGCCTTTCTTCACATGATGTGTTTCATTCTTACTTGCACTGTTCCTTGTGTAACCTGTGAGTCAGCTAGCCGGATCTGTTGTTGTGATGTGAGTCGTCCCCGTCTGTTTGTATAGCTTACTATGACCACTCGCCCGTGTCCATGCTTGTGCAAATCCCTGATGCGGATGAAGCTGGCGCCGGAGCACTAATGAGTGGTGGCTCCACCCACCAGCAGCTGCCAAACAACTGCCACAACATCCCGGGTGCTTGTTGCGGTGCTTTGCGGTTTTTTTGTAGACGCTAGGGTCTTCTCGGCGGACTGGCTCTCGAGCCCTATTTTCAAGTTTTTCATTGTCTGTCCACCGATCAATGCCTGACTTGTGCGTGTGACCAATCGCAGCGTCCGGCTTGAGATTCTGCATCTCTAGGTTCATACGGTGTTGCGTTTGGATACCTGTCCAGAGTTACGGCCAAAACAATGGTTTTGGGCATGTTTTAGGACAAGCTGACATTGTCGCGTACGTCATCCGCCGTGCGCCGCGGCAGCTATTTATGTTGTGTGCTTGTCAGCTTTCATTTCTCTCTGCATTACTAAGCTATTGGAGCTTATGAGACATTGCGCGTCTCCCTAGCCAGACCCTTGTTGTTTCTTGCACCCGCTTGCTTGCTAGTGCGCCAGCAAACTGGACAGTGACGCCACGTCAGCAGCAGCAAGGTTCAGAAGCTTCCTAGCAGTTTCTCATGGTCTCAGAGCAGCGAGACCTCTCTTGCTAAGCTACGGCGCAAAGATGCAACACCGGTAGCAACACCGAGATTCACCGTAGCCGCCGTATCCTGAGACCCGTCGCAGCCGACATTAGCAGCAGCGACGTCACCACGTAATCGCCACCATCGTAGCTAGAGGAGTCAAGGCACTGACAAGCTCCAAAAACCACACCAAGCAGCAACAACAGCACCGGGTGGCAGCAGCAGTCATGCCTGGCTACCAACCTGTACACAAAAAAGAAAGAAAAAGGAAGGGAGAAGCAGCTCACAACAGCAGCTCACGGTGACGACTGCAAGCAATGGCAGCTTGCAGCAGCGGTAGCGGCTTTCAGCAGCCGCCAGCAGCAACAGCAGTGCAGCAACAACAGGAGAAGTAGGAGCAGTGCAGCAACAGCATTGTAGTTGTTATAACGATAGCGACAATAGGAGTAGCAGCAACAACAGTAACAGCACAATAGTAGTGGCGGCGACCGCAACAACAGCAACCCCGCCATACTAGTAGTAGTGGGCTCGCGCAGCACTGTTGCACGGCACTGCTGCTGCGTATCACTACCACGCAGCTGTGTACAACCTGTGCGGTACTATGTAATAGCTTCGCAGGCCTGCACAGCCTCTGCGCAACCGTGAGCAGGGGGTGACGCGATCGCCCCCACCCGTCACAAAGAGTGCGCGACATTTAGAAATAAGAAAAGAAAAAAAGACCAGTGGCATAAAGTACACCAGCGTAAAAACCGATAGTGTTCTTAGCGTAAAAAACTTTGACATCATCATTGACTGTGCTGATGTCAGCGGTTTCGGGGTGAAACCGTCATTTTTTTCTTGACGTTTCAACTCCTCAAGAAACGTTGTTGGTTTCCTGTTAGAAGCATTTTTTACATTTGGCCCCATACTGAGCACTTTGATGACGCCAGTGCGTGATGAAGGCAAAGGCCTCGGAGACCCCTCCTCTTCCTCCTCTTTGGGCATCATGAGTTCACGGTCGTAGTCACTCGTGATCAAAGAGCTTCATCAGACACATGATGAGATACGCTGGTAACAGCAGCAACATAGTGACGCATTGTAGGAGATTACTGAGCTACTACTGGGTCATTCGGGGGCCTCACAACACCCACAAGGAGAATCTACTGGAGCTGCACCATATGTTCAGCGGTCTATACCATCTCGTTACGATAGCCATAATGGATTTTATTGCAAGGAGACCTTGTTTAGGTGTGGGCCGATTCCGAAGACGTCTGGCCTTACTACCACGGCCACTACCAGACTCGTGACGCTCACCACGTCCAGAAAGCAGCGAGAGCGATACGCGATCTTCTCTACGCCATGCCGCGGGAGACCGTGGTCGACCTCCGCCCCTTTCTGGGTGAGACCGGGACCGGGACTGTAAGAGATCCGCTCCACGGCAGGGAGCTGGCTCTGACACTTCTCACTGCGGAGAGCCATGCTACGAGGGTGGGCCGACTATGTGAGTATCACTCCCTATGTCAAGGTCCCACAGAGCTTGCAGATGACTACAAGAGGTGCGCGATGCGGCTTTACACACGCCTTAGGACCAGTGACAAGACTCAGTTGTGGACACTTGACACCATCACGATGGGGGCGCGCTTGGACTGCGTGAAGCTCTTTACGGGCTTTGACCGTGTGGCTCTCTGTGAGTTATCGAAGTCAATCTAACTGCTTCATTGGGTCCATTGCTACTTCCTCCTGGCCACATTGACTCATGAGGCTGACATCGCCCATCTAAAGAGTCCACTTGTTACAGGAGTGATTGCGACCCCTCCTACGCGTCTGTCCTCACTCACTAATCCCACCTCCACCACTTCCTCCTCCTCTTGTACCCCAAGCGGCCACACTCAGGGAGTTGAAGCGGCCATACAGGAGAAAAAGGGGAAGAAGAAATGCGGGAAGAGACAACAGCAGTAGCAGCAACCGGCGCGTAATGGCAGTGGACATTCTGTCGAATGCTCTAGCTATGGAGGCGCTCATCGCTACACGGAGTGTGAACAGCCCCTTAACTGGACTCGGATCATGCAAGGCCTTCAGGCGGTACATATGTGGTGGATTTCCTTGAGTGACACATGGCCAGGACGTGTTGCGATCATGATGTAAGCAAACGCATGCGTTTCACCGGGCGGCAGCAGTGATATGGACGCTCGAGATCGTACGATCGCGGAGCTTTGTTAGTTGCTGGCACTTTGTACTCAGGGAGGTACGCGTGTGTTGTCACAACCGAGTGGTCCCGCGACAGCTTGTCTGTTGTCCTTGATGATGCTTGTGGTGGAGCTTAGTTGGCTTGCGATGAGGATGGACCTGACAGTACTGACTAGCTTGACGAGTCACATATCCGTGATGTTCGTCTCTATCCTAAATCCTCTGCTGAGCGTCTAACAAAGGCAGAATGTTCTGTAGCATGTTGTTCAGTGTCGATAATTGGTCATGAGCCGAGTGGCACCTGGATCATTGATTTTGGTGCCATCCATCACATGACCTGTCGACGTAGTGACTTCGTTGTCATATGTCCCGTTGCGCCTGTTTGGTCCGTTCGCACAGGGTCTAGTCAGTCGTTCCCTGTGCAAGGAGATGAGGTTGTGTAGTTTGATGGTCTGTCTGGCCCCTTGTACATTTCTGATGTGCTCTTTGTTCCTGCTCTTGAGCTCAGCATGCTCTCTGTTCGTGCATGCACCAGGGTGGGTCTCACTATTGAGCAGTCTTCTGTTTCTGCCAGAGTGACTACTCTTCGCACGTGTGCCATCCCTATCATGTCTCTCGTTGCATTCCCTCTGTTTCTTCTCCCCCTCTCTCTTTTGCGTGTTTGTTTGTTACTGGTGTTCTCTCCCCCCCGAGCACCAACGCTTGTTACATAGTCGCCTCTCCCATGTGTGCTCGGACACTGTGTCTAAGCTCATTCAAACTCAGCCACCCCTTGGTCTTGACGCAACTTCCTTTGAGAAGCCGACCAAGACCAATTGTCTTTTTTGCACATTGGGTAAGACGTGTCGCTGCTCTTACATTAACTCCTTCTCTCGGGCACTACGCCCACTAGAGTTGGACCACTCGGACCTTCTCGGTCCTCTCCTAGTCGAGTCCCTCTCTGATCGGGGTCGATATGTTCTCACCGTGACCGATGAGTTCACCCAGATGCGGTGGGTCTATAGCCTCCGCCACAAGAGTGACGCCGCACTGGCGGTTTGCCTGTGGCTTGTGATGGCTGAGCCTCAATCTCGTCATCCCCAGCACACGTTCCACTCAGATCATGGTGGCGAGGTCTTAGGCGAGATGGATGCCTACTTTGCTGAGCACGGTATCTTTCACCAGCTTTCTGTCCCTACTACACTATAGTAGAACGGTGTGTCTTAGTGTTGGAACCGCACCATGGAGGATGAGGTTCGCGCTATGTGGTTTGAGTGCGATCTTCCGGAGTCCTTTGCCTTTGAGGGCTTCTCCTACATGACATCGGTCTAAAACTACTTGTCGCATGGTCCACTTCTAGACCATGTCATGCCGTATAAGTTGTGGTTCGACCATCGTGCTGATCTCTGTCTCGCCCACGTTTGGGGGCCCCTTGCCTGCGTGTGGTACATCGAGGACAAGCAGGGGTCCAAGGTCTCACCTCGCGAACACATGTGTACCTTCCTCGGCATCTCCCCACGGTCAAAGGGTTGACATTTTTTGGACCCTACTCGCCATCGTACTATCGAGTCTCGAGATGCTCTCTTCTTTGAGGCTCCCACCTACTGCGACTTGTCCAGCATTCTGTCAATGGCCGCCAACCACATTCCTACTTGTGTGGCCTCCCAGCGGATGGGGGAGTCTACACCTGCAGATGGGTTCATCCGGGCCTCCTCACCTGTGGTCCGGTCTCTGACTGCTGACAATCCAGCCATCATAGCTGTGGTTCCAGTAGCCTCATCAGTCCACTCTGGAAAACCTGATCCCATGCCAGTGTCAGACCTCTCTGGCACACCTGATCTCGTGCCAGTGTCAGTCCCCTCTGAAACACTTGATCCCGTGCGGGTGTCAGACCACTCGGGCACATCTGATCCCGTTCCAGTTTTGGTCCCCTCTGGAACACCTGATCCTGTACGAGCATCAGTCCCCTCTGGTACACCTGATCCCATGGCAGTGTCAGTCCCCTCTATCACACCCACTCCCGTGCATTCACCTATTTTGCATGCGGCTATGGCCCAACAGCCTTCTATGCAGCCTGAGGTGAGCACCTCTGCATCGGGCTAGTCCTGGAGCCCGATGGTCATCTCCGACCATTGGCCTCTAGGACTGAGCGGGCTGCTGACTCAGCGCCTAGACGCCCGACTCGTACTATTCTAAGTGGCGAGCTTGGCACGAAGGCCCTTTGCCTGTGTGTCCAGGCAGATTACACTGAGGTGCATCCGGCATATCCTGTCGGCCACGAGTTGGTCTCCCGAGAATTCTCGGTCGCTTGCGATGCCGCAGCCGACCTTGTCGTGGTCAGACCAAGTCCAGAGGCATGTGTCTTAGTCACCCAGAGCTCTCCCTCGATGATGCCTGATCCAGGCACGCTGAAGGAAGCACTCTGAGCTCGGGATGAAGATTTTTGGCATGCTTCTTGTGAGGATAATTTGAGAGCCATCCATGGGCATGGGGTCTACGAGCTTGTCGACTTCCCGCCTGGGCGGAAGGCTAAATAGGCCAAGAGGGTCTTTCACAGGAAGGTGAAGCCTAATGGCACACTGGATCACTACAATTCTCGCTTGACGGCCACGGGATTTTGTTAGGTTGAGGTTGTCGATTTCACTCACACCTTCACACCCGTTGTCCGTATGACCACCCCTCGTGCTCTGTTTGGGGTTGTTGCTCACCACAACTGGGAGTTACACCAGATAGATGTGAACAACGCGTTCCTCCACGGCACCTTAGAGGAGGAGATTTACATGGTTTAGCCACCTGGATTCGAGGTCGGTGACAAGGTCAGGCATTTGCACAAGGGCCTATACGGCCTGAAATAGTCACCAAGGTGCTGGAGCTTGGAGATCATTGGCACACTGACACGTGCCGGTAATCTGCAGAGTGACGCGGGCCCATCCCTCTTTCTCAGACGAACAGCTGAGAGCCTCACCTCCATCCTGGTCTACATGGACAACCTCCTGATTGCGTCTCCTTCGATGGAGGCCGTGAAAGAGGCCAAGGCAGTCGTTCGAGCTGCCTACAGGATGAAGGACCTTGGCCCTGTAGCTGTGTTTCTTGGGATGGAAATCGTGTGTAGTCGTCACCGACGGGCACTCTTGTTGCATCAGGCACGTTATGCCCGTGTTGAGGGGGCCGGTTTCCTGACCTCCTCTGTGTAGTTCCGGTAGCCTCCACCCCCATCACACCTGACGGGCAGGATGCTATGAGGTGGATGATCTAATAGAGCTGGGGGAGACATTGGACGTGACCGTGTACTTGCGCCTAATTGGTTCTTTGACGTACTTGGCCACTAGCACACGACCCTACATTGCCTTCGCCGTCAACCTCCTTGCCCAGTTTTTATAGTGTCCTCAAGCAAGATCCCTTCACGCGGCTGTGCAGGTGGTACGGTACGTGGTGTCCACACCGTATCTCATACTCTGCTTTCGACGGTAGTGTTCAATGGTAGTCGACGGCTACACAGACAGTGACTGGGCATGGAGTCCTGATGGGCGCAGTCGGACATACCACGTGTTACTCCTTGGTGGCACCGCTGTGTCGTGGTGCAGCGGCAAGCAGGGCTGTATTGCACGTAGCTCATCAGAGGCTGAGTCTGTTGCTCTAGGGACTAGGGCAACTAAGGCGGTGTGGTTTCAACGTCTGTTTCGTGAGTTGCATCAGTCGGTGCCTTGCATCGTTCTGCGCTGTGACAACCAGAGTGCTCTTGCCATTGCAGAGAACTCTGGTGTGTTTCATGCACGCACGAAGCACATTGTTGTTGAGCATCACTTTGTGCGTGATCTTGTGGAGCGACAGGTGATCTCTGTCATCTCGGTCGGCACGGACATGCAGCAGGCTGACTTCTTGACCAAGGCACTTACGTGCGGAAAGTTTATGGTGGTCATTCGCTTTGTCGAGCTTCGCCCCTTGCTTGAGAGTGGCTGAGAGTGGGGTGTGTGTGCATGGACTGTTGAGCATCTTTTTATGCACATGTGTCAATTTTGCATGTGTATGGACATGCGTACCATCGGGTCATGGGGGAGTCTTGTGATCTGAGTCGTCTCTGTCTGTTTGTACAACTTACTGAGACCACTCGGTCGTGTCCATGCTCGTGGAGATCCCTGATGCGGACGCAATTGGCGCAGGTACACCGACGAGTGGTGGCTCCACCCACCAGCAACAGCTAGACAGCTGCCACAACATCCCGGGTGCTTGCCGGGGTGCTTTGCCGTTTCTCTGCAGATGGCAGAGTTTTCTCTGTGGACAAGCTCTCGAGCCCGATTTGCATGTTTTGCACTGTCTGTCCACCAATCGATGCCGGACTTGTGCGTGTGAGTTGTAGCGTCTGGCTCAAGATTCTGCATCTCTTGGTTTAGACAGTGTTGCGTTTGGATATCTGTGCGCAAAGTTACGGCCAAAACAATAGTTTCGGGCCGATTTTAGGACAAACTGACATTGTCGCTTATGTCACCCGCCTTTCGCCGCGGCAGATATTCATGTTATGCGCTTGTCAATTGTCTTTTCTCTCTGAATTACTAAGCTATAGGAGCTTATCAGACTTTGCGCGTCTCCCTAGCCTGACCCTTGTTTCTTGCACCTGCTTGCTTGCTAGTGCGCCAGTTGACTGGACAGTGTCGCCACATCAACACCAACAAGATCAAGAAGCTTCCGAGTTTCTCATGTGTGTTGCCAGGCTAGTGAACAGTTGAGCTAGGAAGCTTCTAAGAATCTTCTCAGATTGGCCATGTGCCCTCTTTGCATGTTTTTGTTTGCATGTGCACCGTTCAATGCAAGACCCATGCATGTGACCTAACATAGTGTCCGGCTCGAGTTTATTCATCTATAGATTCAAATGGTGCATGCTTTGGATGTATGTGCACAAAGCAGCGACCAGAACAATGGTTTTGGGCTGGTTAGACAAGTTTACCCTATCGTTTGCGTCACCCGCAGTGCGCTGCAACAGGAACTTATGATGTGTAGCGTACTTCAAAATCAATGCAATAATGCCCCTAGTATGGCGTTGGCGGCCTCTAACCATGTTCAGTTTCACATGTTCTTGTTTTTGGGCAACGATTCCACTCTTTTTCAGTGTCATGGCATTCCATGAGCAAATTTACAAACACAGGGCACCGTTTTCTGTCAACAATGAAGTCATGGCAGTGTTGAAGTTCGTTGGTCACTCACACATTTCTTCCCCTTGTATCCACCCCCGTGCACACAATTGTACAGATTGATTGACATGGCCTCTCCTGGAGAGACGCCAAGCTATTCTACCATGGCTGACGTCTCGGGCGTGCTTCTTCCAGGAGTGTTGTCTGACACTTCCGTGGCCATGACCTGACTCTTATTACTCGTGGGAGAGATGCTAGGGCCCGTACTCTTTGACTGTCGTGCACTGCATCTTACTTGCCTTGAGTGTCTCACGGGGAGCTGCATTGCCCGGGTGCTGATCCTTGGGGGCCACCCTGCCGGGTTTTACTCGTGCAGTGGTGAGTAGCCGCCACTTGGCTTTATGCTGAGCGGTCGGGCTCGACCCCCTGGTGGCGGTGTGCATCCGCCAGGGCGTGATGCCCGAGGCGAGTGCACACTCACCGGTCACTAAGTCTCTCTCGCTCCTCTCACTTCTCTGTCTTGGTTCAGTTGAGCTAATGAAGGCAAGTGTTCCC
>SZWC01003288.1:126606-187582 GCA_023375785.1 Penium margaritaceum | reverse complement strand
GGGGGGGGGGGGGGGGACAAACATGTGCAGCAGCTTGGTTCTGCAGAGCCCCTAAGTCTTGGCAAACCAAACTGCGAGGCGACCGAAGCATGGCTCTGCTCTCGGGGCGAGAGAGTGGGGGAAAAATGGGACGAATGGGACACATGATGGTAACACGTGGTTGGAACTCGGCGGAGGAGCTGAGGGTGCAGAAGAAGAGGGCAGTGAGAGAGATGAAGGAAGATGGCGGCAAGTGTGGCACAGCACATTGCTGTGTGATTGATTGCGAGGGTTGGGCATGCATTTGCAGAGGCACTGACTTGTGAAACAATTTGATGCTGCAGCAAAGAAATCCATTTCCATTTTGTGGGATGGCACATTTCCCGCTATGCATCATGCTTCTTGTGGTGCATCCATGTGCTCTTCCGGAAGGCATACCCAACTCCCAGGTGACTTTGTTAAAGAGCGATAACGGCAAGTAGTCTTGGTTTGTTACCAGACTAAGACTTGATCCGAAGAACGAGATCAGACCTGAACATGTGAATTGACATGATTAACCCATGTCGACAAGCCTTCGTTTGGCTCCAAATTGGTCCTAGAAGAGTTAGACAAGAAAATAGTGTGAGGGTGAGGGATAAGTGGTATTGGTGAGAAATTGGCTAGTAGGCTTCCTAGCCTTGTTGTCCATGCAAGTACAGCAACGGTCAGACGGTGACGACACTCACAGGTTGTGCACACAACGGCAAGGATCTGGCTAGGAGACACAAGGCAAAGTGTCAGAATGCTTCAATAGCATTTGCAGAGAGAAATGACAAATGACAGGTCCATGGCATAAGTGTTGCTTTTCGTGCATCTCTCATTGTACTCTGTTGTGTCCTCCCGGCTTGTCTACATCGGAGTGCAGATGGCTGACGGCGAGACTCGACGCTGCTGGATGTTGGTTTGTGTGGCTTCCACCCGTCACGACCGACACCGCTGGTTTACCGATATACCCACATTTAGGGTATATGGTAGAGGAGGGCGTGACGACACGACGGGCCGCCTAGAGTCGCTAGGGGCAGCGGTATTTTCGTACCTGCTCAAACTGGCCTAAAACCACAGTACTGGCCGTAACTCACTGCTCAGGTGTCAGAATCACGCGTTGTCTGCACCTGAACGTGCATAACGATGAGCTCTACGCAAGACCCACGCAAGGTGGGTTTGCATCATCCAAACACGAATAGCAAGCAAAACAAGGAAATCGGCCAAAATGGCCTGTCCACCGAGAAAACTCTAGAGCACTCTGAACTGCACTGAGAGCACCCATAAATGTACGAGTGCAGTACCAAGACGTCAGCGTGTGCTTTCCACGACAGGAAGCACACCAAAGTCGCAGGTCTCCTCATCGCACCGGTACAGACTATCGGATGCGTGGGTCTCGACCACCGAGAAAATTCCAGCAACGGCAGACCAGCCAGTCAGGCTGTAGAGACGCATCATCTGCGTCACACCTGTCATGTCGTAGCTGCTGGATAAGTCCCAGGACAATCCGGAGTCCCGTCGGGTCGTCACGATCTCCAATGCGGCCGCCGCTCCCCATCAGCTCCGGGTGCACCCGTAGCTGCCACGGCCATGGCTCGTGACGGGTGGAAGCCACACACACTAACACTCCCCCTGGCTGACACATCCGTCAACACCACAATGGCTGAGCAATGGCAGGACAGGATGGCTCGGGCAACCAATCACGGCTAGCACCGATCAAGCATACCATAGCACAGGGTCTCCTCGTGACAATGGTGCATCCCACCAAGTGCCCGGGTCTCGACCATGCAAGAAGTCAATCACACACCTACGTGTCAAACATCATGCAAGAGATACAGAGAAGCAAGGTCTCNACGGCCATGGCTCGTGACGGGTGGAAGCCACACACACCAACACTCCCCCTGGCTGACACATCCGTCAACACCACAATGGCTGAGCAATGGCAGGACAGGATGGCTCGGGCAACCAATCACGGCTAGCACCGATCAAGCATACCATAGCACAGGGTCTCCTCGTGACAATGGTGCATCCCACCAAGTGCCCGGGTCTCGACCATGCAAGAAGTCAATCACACACCTACGTGTCAAACATCATGCAAGAGATACAGAGAAGCAAGGTCTCCTCGTGACCCCGGAAAATGTCTCGGGTGTCCGAGTCTCAACCACACCATGCATGGATCATACATACCACACGGGGGCAATGGGTCTCCACGTCACACTGGTAGCACTCACCAGGTGTGCGGGTCTCGACCACCATAACCTCAACCATAGCATCGTGCCACACCTTAAGTAACCTCGCTGTCCTCAAAAGAGTGTCAGGCCAAAGCCCACACACTAACACTCCCCCTGGGTTGCAGAGGCTGACAACACAAGCAAAGCTGATGGCCGCGCCTAACACAATCCCTCAGGAGGGAGCATGGCTCCCCCATGGCCACACACCCCTGAAAAATAATAGTAAGTGTGACAATGATGCTGGTCGGATGTGCTCGCACATAGCCTCACCCTGGAGCGCCGTCATCGCTGTCGTCGTCGTCGTCGCTGTCGTCGTCGTCGTCGCTGTCGTCACCTGTTGCTGTGACGCGCTGAGGGCCTCCTCCAACTGCATCACCTGCTATATGCCTGCCAGCTGCTGAGCTGCACACCGCCACGCGGACTCTGCAACGTCGAGACACGTGTACAACTCGTCGAGCTCTGCTGCAGCTGTCGGTCGCGCGGCTGTATCTACGGCATGTAGGCGGTCAGTCGCGGAACGAACTTGACGCTGGACCTCGATCGTGTGTGCGTCGGCACAAGCCATGGCCTCCTGCAGCCTCGCCGCCTCATCGCGTAGATCAGCCGTCGAATCATCCGTCGCCTGGCCACCAGCTGCTGGTAGGGCGTCGACACCAGACAACGTGTCGGCATCTGCAGCGTCTGCATCTGCAAGAGGTGCTACTGTAGAGGCACCGGCTGCTGCTGGCACACCTGTCACTCGGCCGTCGACTCCTGGTCGGACGTCGGCATCCGTCAGTGAATTTGCCTTTGCTGCATCGTTGCCGTCATCGGGAGCCCGTACAGTGTCCCGGGGCTCCTCCCAACCCCTAGTACGCAACCAATCGTCCACCTGCCGCTGAGCGTCCGCCCGTCTCCGACGTGCATCCTGTAAAGACCTCTCAGCTGCCTCAAGACGCGTGTGCACATCCTCCACGCACTCCTCGGCAGCCTGCCGTGTTGGAACATCCGTAGTGTAACAATGGCTGCTGGCCTCCCGGAGCTCGACCATGAGACCCTACACGTGCGCCTCCGCTCGAGCCACATCTACCTCCTGCTCGTCGACCGCGGATCGCAGGCGCTCGGGTACGGGAACTGTAGCTCGGATATGTGCAGGTGTGTCGTCGGCTGGAACCGCCATGGTGTGAGCGATGCCGGTCAGGGCAGCCATGAGCCGGAGGTCTGCAGCTCGCTCTGCATCCTCCACGGCAGATGCGCCTGTAGGGATGACTACTGTAGGCTCAGCTGATGCCGCGGAGACAACCGCCACTCGACTGTGAACAGTGTGGGCCACTGTAACAGCTGCTCTTGCACGGGCCGTCGCTACTGAAGCATCCACTGATATCACCTCGTCCATCTGCAGGCGCAAGTCCGACCGTCTCCACACTGCACCGTGGAAAGCCCACTCAGTAGCCTCGAGGCGCGTATACACATCCTCGATGTCTACTACTGCTAACCGATGACCCGCGGCGTCTGCGGTGCTCCAACGTGTGCTCGCTGTACGTAGCTCAAGCGTGAGGTCCTGTAGGTGCCTGTCCGCACGTGCCACTGCATCCTCCTGGTCGCGAAGCGCAGAGTGTAAACGCTCAAGCGCAGAGGCCCACTCGGCTGCTGGTGTATCAGCTACTGCTCGAGCTGCATCCTCCGCGACGGCTGCGCCTCCAAAGACAGCTACCGTAGTGGCACCGGTCATAGCGGAAGTGCTGGCAACATCGACGTCTCCTGCCTCTCTGGGTACACCCTCCGCATGTGTACCTGCAATGGCTGATGCTGTGACTAAGGGAACGTCTAACCCTGGGGAGGCCGTACCGGCTGCTACAGGAGCGACGACCATCGTGTTGTCTGCACCAACAAGCGCGTCCACTCTCGGCGTCCTGTTAGTAGCAGTGACTGCAACTGCTGCTACTGTCACGACGTCGATGGCTGCCGACACACCCACTGCCTGGACGTCTGCTCCACATGTGTCGGCTGTCACCGCCACTGTTACTACTGCCCCATCCACTGCTGCTGCCACACCTGCCTCTATGGTCGTGGTGTCTGCTACGTCAACTACAGTCTCCTTCTCCATCTCCATCTCCACGTCTGCCTCCAACTCCGCGTCAGACCACTCGTCCGTCTCCGACTCCACGTCGGACCACTCCTCGGATGTCTCGTCCTCACTGAGAGCTTCCTGTCGTGAAGCACCGTCTGTCGCATCCCTCCTGCACTCTCCGGTGGTCGTCGGCGGACACTCCATCCCCCCCTCGACCGACACACCGGTAGAAGCTGCGAAGGGATGCCGCACCAACCCTGCGACTGGAGACGAGAGAGTCATCTCCGTGGTGACGTCTGCCACTGCTGCGACTGTTGCTGCCTCCTGGGCACGTCTCGCCAAACGTGCCGTCCGCTGCCTCGCGTGCCGAGTGCGAGCGCGACGACTCCGAGCTGAAGGGACTACCACAGAAGCGGAGGGGTCAATGGTTGGGATGACTCCAACTGACTCTAGCACAGAGCGGAGGGCGTCCGATGTGGAGCTAAGGTTGGGAGGCGTGGCATCGTCAGGTGATGACAGTGACGGAGGTGAGGATGGCTAGGAGGAAGATGTAGCTGTCTGTAGCGGCATGGTGGCAACGACCCGCTCAGAGACCACAAGGTCTGTGAGCTGTTGCACCATGCACTTCAGACCCTGGAGCTTGGCATACAACACCGCCATAGCTCCACTGAGGGGTGCCATAGTGTCGGCCGACGTCTCTGAGTCGGATGGTGAAGAAGAAGGGCGGAGCCGTATCCAGGGCGGTCGCCACCCGGCAGGGCGTTGGTGACACTGGCGCTAGCCATGGTGCCGATCGCCACAATGATAGCAGGCAAAGCCGTTAGAAGCCTGAGGCGTGTACCACGGCTGCAAACACCACTGTGGACGCGGCGCCTGCTACACATGCATTGCCGGTGCCAACCACGGCGCCGGCTGCGCTCCGTGCCACGCCAGTCTGCTCATCTCTGGAGCTTGGCGTAGGTGAGTGCACAAAACACTCGCTCTCCGTAGCACAAAGCCACAAGGGGAGATTGGCGATCGAAGCACTGTCTCTCAGACGTGCTGCGACGCCGTCACGAGGACGGCCACCATCGCGCTAGTGGTGCGCTGCTGTGCGACTCAAGTATGCGACCTCAAGTCGCCTTCGGTGCTGATTCTGCACCGGGTGCCGTCGTCAGCCGACGGCTGTGGCCTCAAGCCACCTTCGCTACTGCTGCTACGACTGCGACTCTCGTGGCGGATGCTGCTACAGCGGTTCCCATCGTCAGCCGACGGTGGTGGCCCCAAGCCACACTTAAAAGGTAAAATAAATGAAAGAACACAAAAAATCCTTTTTTTTTGGTTCACCGACGCTCGGCACGAGTGGGGTATCCCTTCCCGGGCCTTGCTCAAGTGCCCCACTCGAGGACTCCCCTGTCCTCCTTCCCCCTTTTTTTTGTGATGGTGCCACCTCCTCGGGTGCCCCCTTTGGGGTTGTCTGGGGTGCCGCACTCGAGGACCGCCTCCCCCTTCTATCCTCTCCGCCTCCTTTTTTTTTTCCCGGTCTGGCTCGACCCTCGCGGCGAGCGCAGTGGAGTGGGAGGCTCGCTTCCCCCCTCGCGCGCAGCCGGCCGGAGGCCGCCCGTCGGCCTCCCCTGCCCCTCTCGGCCGGCAGGAGGCCGGCGTTTGGCCGGCACACGCCGGCTCGTGCGCCAGCGCTCGGCCGGCGCTCTGTCGCGCCCCCCGTCGGCACGACAGACCCGACCGAGGGGACCGCCCCCGGACGGGTCCCTCACGTCGGGTCCCCCTCAGGCCCGACGGCAGCAGTTGCTGCAGCAACTGCTGCTGCGGTTGCTACAGCAATTGCTGCTGCTGTTGCTACTGCTGCAGCTCTGCCTGCTGCTGCTATTGCTGCGGCTGCTGCTGCAGCTGCTGCTTTGGCTGTTGCCTGCTACTGCTACTATTGCGAATGCTGCTACAGCAGCTACTATAGCAGCAGGTGCTTCCCGCCGCTTGTTGCTGCTACGGCCGCTGTTGCTTGCAGCTGCTGCCGTTGTCTCTGCTACCTCCACCGCTCCGCGAAAACGTAGTCACGGTGGGTCCCTCCAGGATCTGCTGCTGCTGCTATGGGTCGCTGACGCTGGTGCCACTCACTGCTGCTGCCTCTCTGCTGCTCAGCACAACGAGCTATGGCTCATTTGCTCTGATACCAAGAGAAGCTTCTAGGAACCTTCCTAATCACTTGCCGTGACACTAGGCGTAAGCACTAGGTCAGCGTGTGACAACGGTCACAAGTTACAGGCAAAAACTGCAAGGGTCTGGGTAGGGACACATACAGAGTGTGAAGAAGCTCAAATCTGAATATAATTGCAGAGAGAGAATGACAACTGAGCAACAATCAGCCTAAATAGTTGCTGGCCGCCTAGAGTCGCTAGGGGCGGCGGTATTTTCGTACCTGCTCAAACTGGCCTAAAACCACAGTACTGGTCGTAACTCATTGCTCAGGTATCAGAATCACACGCTGTCTGCACCAGAACGTGCAGAACGATGAGCTCTACGAAACGGACCCACGCAAGGTGGGTTTGCATCATCCAGACACGAATAGCAAGCAAAACAAGGAAATCGGCCAAAATGGCCTGTCCACCGAGAAAACTCTAGGGCACTCTGAACTGCACTGAGAGCACCCATAAATGTACGTGTGCAGTACCAAGACGTCAGCGTGTGCTTTCCACGACAGGAAGCACACCAAATTCGCAGGTCTCCTCATTGCACCGGTACAGGCTATCGGGTGCGTGGGTCTCGACCACCGAGAAAATTCCAGCAACGGCAGACCAGCCAGTCAGGCTATAGAGACGCATCATCTGCGTCACACCTGTCATGTTGTAGCTGCTGGATAAGTCCCTGGACGATCCGGAGTCCCGTCGGGTCGTCATGATCTCCAATGCGGCCGCCGCTCTCCATCAGCTCCGGGTGCACCCGTAGCTACCACGGCCATGGCTCGTGACGGGTGGAAGCCACACACACCAACAGGTTTGTGTGGCTTCCACCCGTCACGACCGACACCGCTGGTTTACAGATATACCCACATTTAGGTTATATGGCAGAGGAGGGCGTGACGACACGACGGGCCTCCGGACTGCACCGAGACTTCTCGAGCACCTACGACAATGTCGGCAAGACGCAGTCGATGTGTTCCGGCAGCCATATGGGCTTGTCAGGAGGTAGGAGAGTTTTCTCTGTGGGTTGAGACCCGCGCACCCAGTGGACTGTACCGGTGCGACGAGGAGACCCGATGGCTGTTGTGGGGCTTCCGATGTTCGGAAAGCCGTCTGTGATGTCTGAAGGTTGATTCCGAGATTGTTTTAGCATTTCTCATATTTTCTCGGTGGTCGAGACCCAGACACTCGGAGAGCTGATTCGGTGCCTCGAGGAGACCACCTTTGTTGCTCTCATGGTGTATGCAGTTTGTTCTCCCTGTTGACTCATTTGGGTTCAGCAGGGGTGACGGGCCCCGGTGCGGCTAGCTGCCGGCGCCCCTATGTAAGCCCGCTAGGGGCTCATTTGTAAACTCCTCCTTGTTCTTTTATAGTCAGCGTTCCAGACTTGGCCAAATTCTTGCCGTCTTGCATCGCACTCAGACACAGAGCTCATGTTCGTTATTGCATGGGCCTGCATGCCTTAGAATATTTCCAATTTGGTATAAGAGCACAGGGGGGCGTGTGAGTAGCAGAAGTAGCAGTAGTGGGCGGAACGCGAAGAGAACGCGCCACATGGCGCCACGCCGGCAGTAGCGTGAAGGAGCGCGAAACGACTGCACGTGAACGCCACACGGGCGGTGAGCCGCGCACAGGAGCATTAACGACTGCGGCCAGCACTAGCCATTAACGACTGCGGCCAGCACTAGCAAGCCCCACAACAGCAGCAGCAGCAGCTGTTGCCGCCTGCTGCTGCAGCCTGTGCAGTAGCAAGCAGCAGCATTAGCTGCTGCGCAGTTTAGCAACAGCAGCAGCAGCAGCGGAAGTAGCGGCAGCAGTAGTGGCGACAACATCAAGCAGCAGCAGCAGCTGTTGCGCAGAGTAGTAGTAGCAGCAGCAGCGGCGGAAGCAGCAGCAGTAGCAGCAACCGCAGCAGCTGTATCCACCGTTGCAGTTGCTGCTGCAGGAGGGCTTTGCAACCCTCCTGTGAGGGCCCCCGCCCCCTTGGAGGGATCCCCTCGACCCCCAGTAGGGGGCCTCTCCGAGGGGGCTCGTCAGCCCCTTTCGCCCCGCTCCCCTCCTTTCGAGGGGGCCCTCGGAGGGCCTCGTCGAGCCCCTCCAAGGGGTCCCTCTGAGGGGCCCGTCGGCTCCCGTCGGCCGACCGACGGAGGGGCCGACGGCGGAGAGGGGCCGACCCCTCCCCCCCCCTTCCGTCTGCCACTCGCTCGCTCGCTGAGCGAGCGAGCGAGCAGTGAACGGGAGGGAGGGCCGGACAAGCCGGACACCCCCCCCTCTCCCCCTATTTTCTTCACTGCCCCAGCTTTGGGGCAATCGAGAAAATGGGGTACAAGTGGAAACAAAAAGGCAAAGGGGCACGCCTGAAAGCGAGTGGAAAAGAGGAAAAAAAGGGCGAGCAGAGGGAGAACGAGAAAAAAGGGGATGAAGGGTGAGGGCAAAAAAAGGAAAGCACACACAAAAGGTGGCCTGTTGGCAAGAGAATAATGATAAAAAGAAAGGGAAAAAGAATCTTTCAATCCCTGCCGCTGACAACCACAGCCGTAACCCGTCCAACAACGGCTGCAACACTCGTACTTGTAGCAGCCATAGCAAGGACAACCGCTTCCGTAGCAACAACGGCGGTGGCGGTGGAGTGTCGACGACTGCATAGTGTAGAGCAGTTGCTTCAGCGCTTGTAGTCTCCCCTTCCCGACCGACAGCGGACTGTCGTCGGCGGTGACTTCTTTTTCGAGACGTGTCCTAGACCGACGTCTCCTTGGGGCCCGTGGATTTGTGCGCGCACTACACTCCGTAGGATCGACGGCGGATTCGAGTCTTACCATCTCCGAGGGCTGGGTCGTCTACCGCTTGGAGTAGCAGCCACACCTGCAGCCACCACCCCTTCTCGTCTTGGAGCAGTCTTCGCTCTATTAGTGGCAGCAGCATTAGTGGCCGCAGTTAGTCAGACTCTAGTCTCCGGGCGTGCTGTGGTAGTGCAACTCGTCCTTTCTGGTCACGTTTCCTGAGCTGGACGCCGTGACCTCCAGGAGTGACAGTACCTACTGGCCTCATTCTCTCCCGTGGCTTGGTGTTTACCACCGGGAGTAGGTGCCCTCGGTACCTATCCATCGTCCAGCGCACGAGATGAGTGTGCGGACATCTGAGCAGGCGCCCTGCGCGTTTGCCGGTTACTACTGTGGTGATGGACGTCATGGTTGGCGTCGCTGTTGGACGCGCCGTCCCGGCTGGCATCCACCTTGGCTACAGCCTCGTCCGAGCCTGCGTCCTCCATAGCACACAGATATACCGTCGTTGGTAGATCCCCTAGCTGGACCTCTGGCGAGCATATTCGCCGAGATCCACGGCCTGCGGCAGATGGTGCAGTGGCTTTGTGACCACGTCGTCGCTGAGCGTACTTCTGCTACTCGTTTTTTGACGGCCTCTTTGATCACATCTCCTCCATCCTCTACTCCTTCCTCATCCTATGGTGTACCTTTAGCTCCACTTGCCAGCGAGTCCCAGGCTGCCACCATCCTTTCGATCCTCCACTCTGCTACGACCACGACGCCACCTCGCGATGACATGTCTTCATGTAGTCGTTCCAGTCGAGTGACCCCGCGACATCGGCGTCAGCACTCCGCACGTCGTGCTCGCGCCGGTTTTGATACATCCTCCACCTCCTCGGCCTCCGTTGCCGTACCTGTCGAGGGGGAGTGTGGTCACCTCGCATTGCCTGATGTGACCGTAGCGACAGGATCCACACTCGCACCGGACCATGGTGCCCGAGCGTCAGCTCAGGGAGACTCTGATGATACGATGATAGCACATGGCTTGGAGTCCGATCCCGACATGGCGTTCATGGTGGAGACTTCCGTGTCATCGAGCTCGACTTCCACGTCTGGGCTGGATCCAGATCTTCCGCAGCAGCAGGTTACATCAGGAGGAGCGCAGACACGGCGTCCTTGGGCGGTGCCACTCGCGGCTCCGACCGGTGGAGGCCCAACGGCGGCACAGGAGTCCCGTATGGATCGGGATGCGTCTGAGGGACTTTTGGGAGAGTGTGTGCAGCAGGCTCACACCAGTCCAGCGGAGGTTGCAGGGCTTGAGACATGTATGTCATCGAGTTCGACATCTACGCTAGGACAGGAGCCGGATGTTCTGCAGCAGCAGGTTGCATCAGGAGTAGTGCAGGTGCCGTGTGCTTGGACGGTGCCACTCGCGACTCCGATCAGTAGCGACCTGGCGGTGGCACAGGAGTATCGTGCGGATCGGGATGTCTTACACGGATTTCTGGGGGCGTTGGCGCCCGGGACTCACACCAGCCCGACAGCGGTTGCAGTGCATGAGCAGAGTCCGCCGGCTGGTCTTTTAGAGGTTGAGGCATTCTTGAGAGCAGCAGTTGTGAGAGATGTCGCTGGGACATATGCTGCAACAGACACAGCAGGCTCATCTGCGCTACCTGAGGACCAGCTTTAGCGTGAGGAGTCGTCCATGTTCCTACAGTGTCCGGGTTACCGTACACACGACGGAGCAGCGACATACATGACGGAGTCAGATGGTGGTCCTCACTCTATCATCGAGCAGGTGGCAGCGACCAGCCTTCTTGGCGAGACAGTGCGTGAGCGCCAGCTGCGCTTGCTGGTCGCCTTGACGGGCATTGTCGAGCCAGAGTCCGGCACACATGTGTCCACTACGGCGGCAGTTGAGGACACTGGAGCAGATCCCTACACGCAGATGGAGTCACCTCGTCAGCAGGAGTTGAGTTCTGCCCCTTCGTGTTCACCTGCTGCTGACCGTGCTGATCACATCGACGCTGAGAGTGGTAGTACTTGCACGGATGACATTTCCACATGCTCCACGGACTCTGATGACTCCTCCTTCTCCTTCTCTCTCGGCATGCGAACGCTCACTCCTCGCATGACAGACATGAGTTGTGATGTGGATGCGACACCTGTAGCTGCAGCTTGATCCGATGTTCTTGCGTCTCAGCACATTGCGAGCTTGGTTGACCCCCAGGAGGATGCAGCAGCACCAGTTCCATCGTCTTCAGCAGCAGAGATGCAGATAGCGCTGTACTCACGAGTTGTGCAGTCTGCATGTGCAGCATCCAATGAGGCAGAGTTTATCCTACACCAGGTCGACATGGGCCACCTCGACATGTCTGAGGCAGATTATGCTGATCTGCAGGTGCGTGTAGTCATGCTACAATGGGAGATGATGGCAGCGCGTGAGCGATTCTCAGAGGAGGGGAGCATCACTGCTATTGGCAGGAGCTTTCCGCCAGTAGCATCTGGCACACCTATACTCGGGGAGGATCTTGTACGAGCTCCGAGTATGACGTCCGTTGGAGACATTGTCATAGGAGAGGTGAGCGTGCCTTCAGCTTCCGCCATCCTTGCTCCCTTCGACCCCATCATCGCTCCTCCTTCTACTACTGCCATCACGCACCTTCATCCACCCAACTCACCTGCCCCATCGTCATCTTCATCCACGAGTGGTGATCCGGTTCGTCGCTCCAACTCTCCTCTTCCGGCGGTAAACCTCTGTGCCTCAGGGTGCTCTATCCCGCCTCGGAGGCCAGCTCCGCCACTTCATCCACGCTTGCGTGCTGCTCGACCATTCCCTTTCCTCCGTCGTACACAGATGCATCGCGGTAGAGCAGAGAGAGGAGAGACTGTGAATTGGGACCCTTGGCAGTCACGTGAGGACTGGTGCATTCCAGGTGATGCTGCAGCGACGTGAGGAGTCGTAGCCGGAGACGCCACTTCGTCTTTGAGGGTGGGAGCCGACTCGCACGTGATAGGGGGAGCTATCTCTACATGAAGGACACACCACATGACTCATCGCCCAGGATCTATTCAGCTATGACATCAGCATCTCCATCGAGGACATCACTACCAGGTTCATCTGCCCAGGGGGAGTGTTGTGTGGACCTCGACCTGACGCGACGTCATGGGAGATGCATGGCGAGGTCCATGCTCTACTTTGAGCATCTACAACATCCGGCATGGGGCTCATGCTACATGCCTGCACAACTGTATGTGGACGGTAGCACACTGTTGGTCGAGACCCGGACACTTGGTGGGCCGTACCAGTGTCACGAGGAGACCATGTGATCGTGTGTCTTGGTGTGTGTGTCTATACTACGGGTGGCATGCGTATTCGAGCTGGGTCACTTTTAGGGGTCGAGACCCGGACACGTGGTGAGTGGCACCCGTGTTACAAGGAGATCCTTCCATGATCCTATGTTTAGATGATGATGCCGTTGTGTTGGATTGCTCGTAGCGGTCTAGACCCGTGCACTGGTACCGCCAGTGTCACGAGGAGACCCGCTTGTCGCCTGACATGTGTGTGATGTGCATTACACTGGTTTGTGCATGTGTGCATCACTCCTCTCATGGTCGAGACCCAAACACTTGGTAGCATGTGCCAGTGTCTAGGGAGACCTTAGGTGGGTAGCAGAGGTGTGTGTGTGTGGTTGCCTGGTGCATATTGTGGTTTGGCATACGTTGTTGGTCCATGCCTTCGTTCATTTGTTCTGGTGTGGCCGGCTATGTCAGCCAGGGGGAGTGTTGGTTTGTGTGGCTTCCACCCGTCACGACCGACACCGCTGGTTTACCGATATACCCACATTTAGGGTGTATGGTAGAGGAGGGCGTGACGACACGATGGGCCTCCGAAATGCACCGAGACTTCTCCAGCACCTACGACAACTTCGGCGAGACGCAGTCGATGTGTTCCGGCAGCCATATGGGCTTGTCAGGAGGTAGGAGAGTTTTCTCGGTGGGTTGAGACCCGCGCACCCGTTGGACTGTACCTGTGCGACGAGGAGACCCGATGGCTGTTGTGGGGCTTCCGATGTTCGGAAAGCCGTCTGTGATGTCTGGACGTTGATTCCGAGATTTCTTTGGCACTGCTCATATTTTCTCGGTGGTCGAGACCCGGGCACTCGGAGAGCTGTTCCGGTGCCTCGAGGAGACCACCTTTGTTGCTCTCATGGTGTACACAGTGTGTTCTCCCTGTTGACTCATTTGGGTTCAGCAGGGGTGACGGGACCCGGTGCGGCTAGCTGCCGGCGCCCCTATATAAACCCGCTAGGGGCTCATTTGTAAACTCCTCCTTGTTCTTTTATAGTCAGCGTTCCAGACTTAGCAAACTTCTTGCCATCTTGCATCGCACTCACACACAGAGCTCATGTTCGTTATTGCATGGGCCTGCATGCCCTAAAATATTTCCAATTCTGGAGTGTCGTTCGGTGGAGCCGACGCACGCTGAGGCCTAATCACAGTTCGCTGGAGCCTCCTCCCTCCGGCGACGCGCTCAGCTCCATCGGCAGGCCTCCTCGGCGGTCGAGCCGCCGGCGGTCACTGCCACTGTAGTTGCTGTCTACATGCACCCAGCGCCGTTTCTGGTTGTGCCATTGCGTTTGCAGCATCATGCAATGCCTAGGGTCCATATCTCTTGTTGTGTGGCACTGTTTTACATCACTGACTGACGTAGGCACTGCCTGGGTTCGGGCAGCCATAACTCTTTGCTTCTATTTTTCTAGCTGATTCTTACCGCACAACTGCGTTCGCAGCGTCTGTATTATGGTATAGTCCAGTTTTTTGGCAGAACGGACGACGCCCGGATTTTGGGCTGTCGGGTGTCTGGCAGGGCTCACCGAGAAAACCCTGCCTGCTAGAAAATAGGTCTAGGACTATTTTCTGATTGGCTGGTGAACTGAGTAACAAGTTCTACACTAGTGGGGGGGAGCTAGAACTTGGAGGGTCTCCCATTGTTGCTCATTCTTCATTCGTAATTAGTTACTTTCAGTTTCCATCTGCATTCTGGCGCTAACACTGGCGCGTACATTTCTAAGATACAAACCCAGAGCTTGCAGACCTAGTCTCTAGAGCAACAGACTGAGGGTGCAGCAGACTTAAGCAACGAGCGTGGAAGCCCGCACGCTGCATCAACAACGCTGCTGCCCCAACTTGGTGCCTAGCGTTTCCATTTTGGTATCAGAGCCAGAGCGTAGCAGCAACAGCAGAAGACTAACGTACAGGTGCCAGACAACGCCGGCGGACCTCCATATGCGCCACTACAGGGGAAATACTGCCGGACTTTTTCCGGCAGCATTGACCCGCCTGGTGGCGGCGTCAGAAATTTTCCCACGGCCACTGGGCCACGGGAAATGCTGCCGGATTTTTTCCGGCAGCACTGACCCCCACGCTTGACTCGAGGAGGTGAGCGGCAGGCCACGTCTGGCGGTTGCTGGTGACGACGCACGCGGCGACGTCATCCAGGTGTGACTGATAACAGCAGAGTGCCGCAGCAGTAGTAGCTTACAGCAGCAGCAAGCAGTGGCAGCAGCAGCCAGTAGCAGCTGCGCACAGCAGCAGCCGGCAGCAGCAGCTGCTCACAACTCGCAGCAGTAGCAGCCCGCAGCAACAGCGGCAACAGCGAGCAGCAGCCCCCAGCAGTAGCAGCTCGCAGCAGTAGCAGAAGGCGGTAGCAGCAGTAACAACAACGGCTGCAACAGCAGCCAGCAGCAGTAGCAGCCGTAGTTGCCCGTAGCCCGTTGCTCGCTACGAGCAGCGAGCTGCTGGCAGCGAGCTCGCTGCTCACAGCGAGCAGCGAGCAAGGAGCAGCGAGCTGCGAGCTCGCTGCTCGCGGCTCTCTGCTCGTAGCGAGCAGCGAGCAGCGAGCTCGCTGTGATGAGCGAAAAGGCAAAAAAAAGATCCCCACCCCGTAGCAGGACCAGCACCAGCAACAACAGCAACAACAGTAGCAGCAGCAGCAGCAACAACAACAACAATAGTAGTAGCAGCAGCAGCAGCAGCAGTAGCAATAGCAACAACAAGAAAAACTGCAGTAGCAGCAGCAACAACAGCGGTTGCAGCTGCGTAGTAGCGGCTCCATCAACGATTGTTACTGACGTCAGCGACTGTCTGCTGATGTCACTGCTGACGTCACTGGTGACATCACTGCCGACGTCACTACTGACGTCATCAACAACAAAAAAAATATAGCAGTTGCCCTGCACATAATGCAGTAGCATCTGCTGATCTCAGTCATCCTAGGCTAACGTCACTGCTGACATCAGTAGTACACAAAAGAAGAAGAAAAAAACAAAAATAAACAAACAAAGGAAGAGGAGCACCATAACCCACTATGGCAAACAACCCATCTGGAGAGGGGTCCTCCTCTGTTGGGGGGACCCCCAGCCCCCCTTTCCTACAGCAGCAGCAGTAGTAGCATCAGCAGAATCAGCAAAAGCAGCAGTAGTAGCAGCAACATCAGCAGCAACAGCACTAGCAGCAGCAGCAGCAACATCAGCCCTCTGACGTTGCTGGCGACAACCCTGACCCCTTGGCTGCTATTCAGCAACAGCTTGCCGCCTTGACGCAACAGCTTGCAGCGCTGCAGCCATTGGCCTCCCAGACTGCCACCAGTGCGCTGCCACCATTCATTCCTCCAGGGCACGCTAGCCCTGCTGTGTCCGTTGCCACACATTACCTGGCACAGCAGCAGACTCAACGCCAGCGGCAGACGGTGACCTCCGTCCTTGGCCCCACTCTGGACGCCGGTCGCAGACAAAAGGACTTTGAGATGCCGCTTCCGCCACTTCAGGCCGGCGAGCAGTTCCAGAGCTGAGAACTCAGCTTCCGGATCTGGGCGCAGGGTGAGGGCCTGTGGGCATACTACACCCTCCCATACGACCCCACCCAGGCCGACCAGTTGTATGACGCTGGTCGCGCCGTACGTGTCCTTGTCCCCGTGGCCCCTCCGGCTTCCCGCTTGGCCCTAGAGCCTTTCCTCGGTGACTTCACCGCTGGCGCCACCCCAGACCTTGTAGCCGCGTGGCACGTCCTCACTCGTCCCCATCGCCTGTCCAGCGAGGCTGAGACCAGCCGTCTACTACAGGAGTTCAACTCCCTACACATGGGGGAGACCGAGACAGTCACTCCCTATTGGTAGCGGGTTGAGGACATCCTTCATCGCCTCGGCACCTCTGCCCCACCCCCTCCGGCCGCGCTCCTCCCCATTAAGCACGGTGCTACCGATGCGTATGCGGATGTCTTCATGCACTAGTCCCAGGACTTCTTCTCCACCATGGCTGCCCAGGGCACCCTCATGCATTGGGCATACGAGCTCTTCCTCCAGATTGCAGAAGCTCGTATGGAGTCCCAAATCCAACGCACAGAGGCTCTCGCCTCCGTCGCCGTCGCCTCGGTGGCCATCGCTTCCCCCACCCCCGCTACCTCCACCAGCTCCTCGTCGCCGGGGAAGAAGAAGCGTCGGAACAAGAAGGGCAAGGGTCAACAGCAGCAGCAGCAGCAGCCATCGACCGGGTCGAGCGGTGGTGGCTTGGTCTCCACCAACTGTGGCCAGCCCGGGCACAGGTGGTACACGTGCCCTCTACCGACGGACGAGGCGCGTGTCATCGCCACCATGCGTCACCAACGGGAGCGCCGTCTTGCCTCTGCCACCATAGCTGTCGCCGGCTCTGATGCCTCGGCCTCGTCCAGCAGCTCCACCACTCCGACAGTTCCACCAGTGCAGCCGACGCCAGCTCCGCAGTAGCACCATCCGCAGTCGTCGGCGCCTCTGTTTCCTTCACCCGCACAGCCCTCCTCCTATCCAGGCTCCAGTGCCATCACTCCGCACTTGGTCTACACTCTCGGGCCGTCCTCCCGCGAGCGTCAGTTGGAGCAGTTCATTGCACTCTAGCTCGGCCTGCCTCGCCCTCCCCCCCAGGGAAGTGCGAGTTGCGTCACCTCCTGCTCTCCTGCCCAGTCCTGCATGACTAAGACTGAGTTGCAGTCGTGTTCCGACTCATCGTCTATCTCGTCATCTTCCGTGGTCTCCTCTACTCCCTTCCGTGATGACGTTTCGTGGCTTGACGATTGGTAGTCTTGGTTCGCGCCCCCTTCCGCCGCGTCCACGTCTCTTGCTTGCTGCCATGTGACCGTTAGCGATCTGGCAACTCCGGTCCAGGACTCTGCTGAGACCTGGATTATCGACTCCGGGGCCACGCATCACATGACAGCCTCCCGTGAGGCCTTTAGTATGCTCGGTCCTGTTGGCGATGTCTCCGGTGTCCGGACGGGCTCCGGACAGGTGTTGCCTGTCCACAGCGTCGGCGGCGTTCGTTTCCGTGGTCCTGCCGGTGATGTTTTTCTGACCGATGTCCTCTTCGTCCCAGGTCTCGAGCTCAGCCTCCTGTCTGTTACTGCCCTTGACCGCATGAGTATGGACGTTGTGCACTCGCGTGGTGTTGGCACTGTGTCGTTGCGTCCGTCCGGTCCTGTCGTCCTGCACGCCACCGCACGAGGCAACCTGTGGCATGTACCCCATCTGACCTCCTCTCCTTCAGTCCCCTCTCCGTCGGCCACCACAGGCCATGTGTTTGTCACCAGCACGCAGTTTGGTAAAATGTCGAAAAGCTAATCGCAATCACATCTTGACAAAAAAAACTAGCAAGCGGAAGCGACACCATAGCAAGCCCTCATAATTTAAGCAGGGACGCGCGCCATCATGCTCAATGACCCAATTAGTATGCTTGGCTAGTGGGTTTAAAGCCAGCACTCCTTGCCAACAAGAATCAAGCCGGTCATTGCCACCTAGCGCGGTAATTATTTTAGCATGACGACTGAGGGATAAACGGTGCCAGTGGGTGCTGGCAGTGGCAGCAAGAACAAGCTTCAGTGCAGGAGGCGGTACAATAGGCCTTGTCTGCGGTTGCCGACAGCCTCTCTCCTTAACACACCCGCCTCTTGCACCGCCGCCTTTGCCACATCCACTCTACTACCGTAGATAGCATGCTCCGCACCCAGCCGGCCAAGGGCCTTGACCCGGAGACTTTCCCTCTCCCGTGCCCCACAGAGTGCATTGATTGTGCTCAGGGCAAGATGCACCGGTCCACATACCCTTTGTCCTCCTCCCGTGCGTCCGCCCCCCTCGACCTAGTATATTCCGATGTCATGGGCCCTCTCCCCACCGAGCCCATCGAAGAGCATGGCCGCTATGACCTCACCCTCACTGACGACTACTCTTGCTACCGCTGGGTCTTCTGCCTTCGGCAGAAGAGCGACGTCACCCACACCATCTAGGACTGGCTTGTCCTTGCGGAGCGCGAGTGTGGTCGGTCTCTTTGCCGCTTTTGCTCCGATTGCGGTGGTGAGTACATGGGTGAGACCACGACCTTTCTCGCCTCCCGCGGTATCCACCACGAGACATCCGCGCCCTACACGCCCGCCCAGAACGGTGTCTCCGAGCGGTGGAACCGTACGATGGCCGACGCTGTTCATACCATGCGGGTCGAGCCTGGTTTCTCCGATGGCTTCTACTTTGAAGCCATGGCCTACATGACATGGGTCTGGAACCGGATTCCCCAGGGTCCCCTTCCCCGCCAGTCCACGCCGTACCAGCACCGGTACGGTCAGCGCGCTGACCTCCGCCCGGCTTACGTTTGGGGTTGCGTGGCCATTGTGTGGCTGCCCGTCCCGCAACAGGGCGGCAAGCTCGCCCCCTGCAGACGTCCCTGCACCTTCTTTGGTGTGTCTCATCAGTCCAAGGCCTGGCGCTTCCGGGATCCTTCCCGGCACTACATCGTCGAGTCCCGCGATGCCCTCTTCTTCGAGGACCTGTTTCCCTGCGACCTCATTCGCTCCGGCTCGTCCGTGTCCCTCCCGTCGCGTGGGGGAGTAATGAGTCCGTCTTCTGTCCTACCGCTTCCGAATGCCACATCACTTAGTCCCTCTGAGCCGGTAGCCCCGGTCGTATCTGCTGGCCCCTCCGGGCCGACAGCCCGAATCGCGTCCACTGGCGCCTTCGGGCCGACAGCCCCAGTCACGTCCACTGGCGCCTCCGGGCCGGCAGCCCCGGTCGCATCCGCTGGCCCCTCCAAGCTGACAGCCCCAGTCACGTCCACTGGCCCCTCAGAGCCATCAGACCCGGTGGCACCCACTCACTCCCCCAGGCCGGTAGCTCCAGTCGCGCCCACTGGCCCCTACGGGCCGACAGCCCCAGTCGCGTCCGCTGGCCCCTCCGAGCCAGCATCCCTGGTAGCGCCCATTGGCCCCTCCGGGCCAGCAGCCCCAGTCGCGTCCACTGGCCCCTCCGGGCCGACAGCCCCAGTCACACCCGCCGACCCCTCCAAGCCAACAGCCCCAGTCGTGCCCATTGGCCCCTCCGGGCCAACGGCACCAATCGCACCTGCTAACCCCTCCGGGCCAATAGCCCCAGTCGCGCCCGCTGGCCCCCTCGGGCCAGCAGCCCCGTCCACCTCCGTTGGCCCGTCGGACTCAATGCCATCTCCTGCCCTACCACGCTACACACGTGGCCCAAGCGGCAACCTCCGACCCAGGCCGTCGGTGAGTGCGCACACCGTCGCACTGCGCTCTATGGCGCCTGGACCCCCTGTGGCTCCACGTGTCTCCTCCACTACCACGGTCGTGAGTGGGGATCCTGGCACCAAGGTCCTCGGCCTGACCACTTCGGCCATCATTGCAGACCTTCACGCGGGATCTGCACTGGGCTACATCATGCTTCATCACGAGCATTGGCACGCTGTCGCGGCTGCACTCGCGTGCATCCCACCTGGAGCTCGAGATGTACACGCTCTCTCAGTCCACTCCACAACACGCCTGGAGGACTCAGCCACCCTACGTGAGGCACGGGCCTCTCCTGAGGCCGCACACTGGGACGCTGCCTACGCCGATGAGCTCACTGCCATTCGACAGCACCACGTGTACGACCTCATTGACCTTCCTCCAGTTCGAAAGGCCATCGACGCCAAGTGGGTCTTTCGGCGCAAGTGGAAGCCCGACGGGTCCTTGGACAAGTACAAGGCCCGCCTCACAGCCAAGGGGTTTCCCCAGATCCCTGGGGTCGACTACGACCAGATCTTTGCCCTAGTTGGCCGGTTCTTCACTAGCAGGGCGCTCTTTAGCCTGGTTTCCCAGCATGGGTGGGAGCTGCATCAGATGGACGTGAGCAACGCTTTTCTCCATGGCTCATTGAAGGGTGAGGAGCTCTACATGGTGCATCCCCCAGGCTTTGACGACGGCACTGGGAGAGTCTGGCGGCTACGGAAGGCCCTCTATGGCCTGAAGCATTCGCCTCGGTACTGGAACCAGGAGATTAGCAGCACACTCCTTCGCGGCGGCCTCCAACGTAGCACCGCTGACCCCACACTATTTGTCAATCCGCGAGGCCAAACCTTCGCTGCTGTTCTAGTTTACTTTGACGATCTCCTCATCGCGTTGCCAGACACGGCTGCCATCCAGTGTGTCAAGGACTTGCTGTACATCGCCTACCAAATGAAGGATATCGGATCTGCCCGAGTCTTCCTGGGCATGGATCTCAAGCATGATCGCTCCCAGGGCGTCCTGCACATCCACCAGGCTGCCTATGTGCAAACTCTGTCCACTTGCTTTGCCAAGGACCTGCCACTCGTGCTGAGCGCATCTTCACCCATGTCACCTGATGGCCAGGTGAAGCTGGAGAGTCCTGACCCAGCTGTTGTGGGGGAGCCAGTTGACGTGACCACATATCTGCGAGTCATCGGGTCACTGATGTTCCTGGCGACGACGACGCGCCCAGACATCGCGTTTGCCGTCAACCTCCTGGCCCAGTTTTCTTCGGAGCCGCGTCACCTCCACTTCGAGGCCGCGATCCGAGTACTACGCTATGGCGTCTCGACTCCTCGGCGAGGTCTCATGTTCCACCGCCAGCCGTCTGTTGTCGCGGTAGGCTACACCGACAGTGACTGGGCCGGCAGTCCAGACGGTAAGTGTCGCATAGGCTGGATCTTTCTGATTGGCGGCACAACTGTGTCCTAGCGCAGTGGCAAAGATGGGTGCATTGCACGCAGCACTGCCGAGGCTGAGTACGTGGCCCTTGGCTCAGGCGCGTGTGAGAGTGTGTGGTTGTGTCGTCTGTTGTCCGAGTTGCGTCAGTCTGCCGCATCCATCACATTGCATTGTGATAATGAGAGTGCCATGGCCTTCGCTGACAATGATGGCGTGCATCACAAATGCACAAAGCACATCAATGTTGAGTATCCACTATGTGCGTTCGTTGTTGCATGACGGCGGCATCAACATCGTGTGGGTTGAGATAGCACGGCAGCTGGCTGACTTCTTGACCAAGGCACTGAAGCGCGACTCGTTCAAGAAGGCTATGAGTGCGTTTGGTGTGCGTCCGTGAGTGACTCTCTTTGTCCCTGTTTGCGTCTTTGCGTGCCTTGGGGGAGTCTAGTTGTTGACTTTGTCTCTACCTGTGCATGTGCACTACGCCTGTGAGTCATGGGGGAGTGTTGGTTTTTGTGCATCTCTCGTTGTACTCTGTTCTGTCCTCCCGGCTTGTGTACATCGGCGTGCAGATGACTGGCGGCGAGACTCGACACTGCTGGAGTGTCGTTCGGTGGAGCCGATGCACACTGAGGTCTAATCACAGTTCGTTGGAGCCTCCTCGCTCCGGCGACGCTCTCAGCTCCATCGGCACGCCTCCTCGACGGTCAAGCCACCGGCAGTCACTGCCACTACAAATGCTGTCTACATGCACCCAGCGCCGTTTCTGGTTGTGCCATTGCGTCTGCAGCATCATGCTATGTCTAGGGTCCATGTCTCTTGCTGTGTGGCACTGTTTGGCATCACTGACTGTCGTAGGCATTGCCTGGATTTAGGTAGCCATAGGTCTAGGACTATTTTCTGATTGGCTGGTGAACTGAGTAACAAGTTCTACACTAGTGGGGGGGAGCTAGAACTTGGAGGGGTCTCCCATTGTTGCTCATTCTTCATTCCTAATCAGTTACTTTCAGTTTCCAGCTGATTTCTGGCGCTAACACTGGCGCGCACATTTCTGAGTAACAAACCTAGAGCTTCCAGACTTAGTCTCTAGAGCAGCAGACTGAGGGGCAGCAGACTTAAGCAACGAGCGTGGAAGCCCGCACGCTGCATCAACAACGTTGCTGCCCCAACTTGCTGCCTAGCGTTTCCTTTTATAAGTACCTTCCGAGGCGCACGGCGGGTGTCGCACGCGGCAGTGCAAGATCTGTCATAAAACCGGCCGTAACAATGCGTAGGCATGTCAGAACGCTACATCGTCTGACCCTAGAAGTACAGGATCACAAGCCGGACGCTATGACTGGTCACATGCATACATCCGGCATAAAACGGTGGAAACACAATGCAGAAACATGCAAATCCGTCCCATGGCCAGTCCACCGAAAGACTCCTGCGTGCTGTAGAAAAAACTGCAGGAGGTCTTGAGCTCTGGAACGGTCATTGGTCAGCTCCAAATTGGTTGTCCACCACCAGACGACGCACCAGTACCGCCAGGGTCTGCATCGGGGATCTTCACGAGTATGGAGACGGCCGAGTGGTCAAAGTAAACTGTACAGGTCGACATGAACGTCACTAATCACAACACTCCCCCATGACCCGATGGTACGCATGTCCATACACGTGCAGCACTGAGACAAGTACAACAACGAGTGCAAAGACAGATGTGACACGGACACAACTACACCCCACACTCAACCACTCTCAGGCAAGGGGTGAAGCCCAATAGAACGAATAGCCACCAGGAACTTTTCGCGAGCTAGTGCCTTCGTCAAGAAGTCAGCACGCTGCATGTCGGTGCCAACCCATATGACAGAGATCACGTATCGCTCAACCAGATCACGCACAAAGTGATGCTTAACCGCAATGTGCTTTGTGCGAGCGTGAAAGACACCAGAGTTCTCAGCAATGACAAGATCACTCTGGTTGTCGCAACGAAGCACAATGGCGGGTACTCACTGACCCAGCTCAAGGAACAGGCGCTATAGCCATACCGCCTCAGCAGCCCCTGCACCCACAGTAACATAATCTACCTCCGATGAGCTACGTGCGATGTAGCCCTGCTTCCCGTTGCGCCAGGACATAGCGGTACCATTGAGCAAGAACACGTAACCGGTGCGACTGCGTCCATCTGGGCTCCAGGCCCAGTCGTTGTCAGTGTAGCCGTCAAGGACCACCGAACACTGCCGACGAAAGCTGAGTCCGAGGTTCGGTGTGGAGACCACATACCGCACCACTTGTACAGCTGCGTGAAGGGCTCTAGTGCGTGGAGCCTGCGAAAACTGGGCAAGGAGGTTGACGGCAAAGGCGATTTCAGGACGTGTGGTAGTGGCCAGGTACATCAGAGATCCGATGAGATGGAGGTACAAGGTCACATCCACTGTCTCCCCCAGCTGTGTGGGATCGTCCACCTTCAGGACATCCTGCCCGTCAGGCATGAGAGGTGTGGAAGCCCTGGACACTGCACCGAGGAGGTCGCAGAAGCGCTTCCCCACAACACGTGCGTATCGGGCGTGATACAGCAGTAGCGTCCGACGTCTGCGGTCTCGCACGATCTCCATGCGAAGAGACATAGCTGCAGGACCAAGGTCCTTCATCCTGTAGGCAGTCTGGAGGACAACCTTGGCCTCCTTCACGACCTCCAGTGAAGGAGACGCGATCAGAAGGTCATCGACATAGACCAGGATGGCGGTGAATCGCTCGGGCGTCGTCGGATGAAGAGAGAGGGATCTGCGTCGCTCTGTACATATCCCGCACAAGTTAGGGTGTTAGTGATCTCCCGGTTCCAACACCGAGGAGACTGCTTGAGGCCGTACAAGGACTTGCACAAACGCCAGACCTTGTCACTATCCTCAAAACCAGGTGGCTGAGCCACGTAAATCTCCTCATCTAGAGGACCATGGAGGAACGCATTGTTCACATCCATCTGGTGCAGTTCCCAGTCATGCTGAGCCACTACACCGAACAGAGCTCGAGCTGAGGTCATGCAGCCAACAGGGGCAAAGGTGTCTATGTAGTCGATGTCCTCCATCTGAGAGTACCCCTTGATGACCAAGCGGGCCTTCTGGCGTTCTAGTGAGCCATCCGGCTTCACTTTCTTGCAAAAGACCCACTTGACCTGAATAGACTTCCTCCCAGGTGGAAGGTCGATTAGCTCGTAAACTCCATGCTCTCGGATGGCGCGAAGCTCATCCTTACAGGCAGCACACCAAGCGTTAACATCCTCTGATAAGAGAGCTTCCTTCAGTGTGGCCGGGTCAGGCGCCATAGAGGGAGAGCTCTGCGTGGCAAGAGCACACGCCTCAGTGCTAGGTCTGACGACCACAAGATCAGGTGCTGCATCGCAAGCGATATGAAATTTTTGAGTGACGAGATCATGCCCTACGGGACACGCTGGATGTACCTCTGTGTACATAGTGCGGACACTCAGGCCTAGGGCCTTTGCGCTGGGATCACCACTCGCGATGCTGCGAGTGGAGTGCCTGGGTGCGGGACTTGACACTCGCTAGGCTACGGAGTCCAATGGTCGAAGACGACCGCCAGGCTCACGGGAGTAACCTGTGCTCGAGGGGCGCACCTCTGGCTCAGGGACAGGCATGACCACAGCTGGTGAGGGCTGAGGCAAAGGAGCTGGTGATGCTGTGCGAGGAGATGCATGTGTGTGACACGGGACTGGGTGTGACAATAGGAGTAGGTGAGGCAGGACCACGCACAGAGGCAGGAGTACCGGCGGACACAGGTACGGTCGTAGGAGTATGCACGGGTACAGGATCATGGGTACCTGTGGGGTGCAAAGGTAAAAGGGTAGAAGCCGGCTGTGCTGGAGAGGTCTCTAGGCCGACAGCGATGATCGTTGGATCATCAAGAGCCGAAGACCGAGAAGTGAAGGGAGCTCGAACGAACACATCAGCCTGGCGAGAGGTGCTCGCAGGCGTAGACTCCCCCATCCGTCGAGAACCCTCACATGTATGAACATGCGTGGCGGATAGCGACGTGATCGATGTCAGATGACGGTAGGTGAGGGACTCAAAGAAGAGCGCTTCGCGTGACTCAACGATGCGACGACGAGCGGGATCCCAAAAACACCATGCCTTCGGCCGCGGGGAGATGCCTACAAAGGCACACAAGCGACCCCGTAGTGAGACCTTGGACCCCTTGCTGGTCCTCAGTGTACCACACAAAAGCCAAGGATCCCCAAACGCGAGCGAGGCGCAGGTCAGCACGGTGGCCGAACCCAGAGCTCATACGGTGTGACGTGGTCCGGAAGACGACCGTGCGGGAGGCGGTTCCAGACCCAAGTCATGTAGGCAAATCCTTCAAAAGCGAAGGACTCCGGGAGACCGCACTCAGACCGCATAGCGCGAACCGCATCCTCCATAGTGCAGTTCCAGCGTTCAGAAAACCCATTCTGCTGAGGAGTAGCAGGAGCGGAGACCGGGTGAAAAATCCCGTGCTCGGCAAAGAAGCCATCCATCTCGTCAAGAAACTCACCGCTGCGATCCGAGCGGAAGGTATGCAGCGTGTGACGGGACTGAAGCTCAGCCATCACTAGCCAGAGGCGAACCGCTAGAGCAGCGTCACTCTTCTGGTGCAGGTTGTAGACCTACCGCATCCGGGTGAAGTCATCAGTCAGGGTCAGGACGTATCGGCCCCGATCGGACAGAGACTCGACGGGAAGAGGACCAAGAAGTTCAAAATGGACTAACTCGAGAGGGCGAAGTATACGAGAACGGGAGTCAGGGTAGGTGCAACGATGCATCTTACCCTGAGGGCTGAAGAAAAAGTCGGTCTTGGATGGCTTCTTGCAAGAAGCCGCGTAAAGACCGAGGGCGGGCTGTGTCCGAATGAGTTCTGACACAGTGTCGGATCCTACGTGACACAGACGGCGATGAAGCAATCGCTGGTGCTCAGGAGACAGAACGCCATGACGAAAACACAAGCTGAAGGGGAAGGGGAGCAAGGAGGAGAAATCCGAGAGACACAATACAAGTCATCCACAACAAAGGCACGAAGAATGACGCTACGAGTGTCAATAGTAGTCACAGTCGCGGAGTCTGTAGTGTTCTCCACAGAGAGTCCCATCAGTATGCAAGCACGTACAGAAAGCAAGCTGAGCTCAAGGTCAGGCACAAACAGCACCTTGGAAAGATACAAGGGGCCAGACGAACCATCGAAACACACGACCCCAACACCCTGGACTGGCAAGGACTGACCAGAGCCTCTGCGAACGGAACGAACAGACGCGACAGGGCCGAGAACAACGAAGTCGCTACGACGACAGGTCATGTGATGAGTGGCACCGGAATCGATGATCCAAGTGCCAACAGAATCACGACTGGAGGACGTCACTATACAACGCGCAATGGAACACTCTGCATCAGAAGGACGCTGGGCAGTCGGTGGGGAGAAACATCGAAGGGCACAAAGGTGAGACTTGTGAATCCAATCGGTATAGTCAGGCCCATCGTCATCACATGCTGACTGTGCCCCTCCACACGAGTCATCCCGAGCCACAAGAATAGACAGACAGACAGTCTGTGAACCACCCGGCTCTGACAACACACTCGCACCTCCCTGAAAGCGAAGCGCCAGAATGTGTCGGAGCTTGGCGATGGTGCGGTCACGTGGGTTCGGGTCGTCACTGCTCGCCAGTGGTGAAGCGGGAACCGTTGCAGTCGTGGTCGCCGCGCGCCCGGAGGATGTGCTGCTGGACGTAGAACGGAGTTCGTGTGCAGCCTGAAGCCCGCGATTAATCCACGCCCAGTCGAGCGGCTGCTGGCACTCTGTGTAGAGATGGGTGCCTCCACAGTTGTAGCAGTGAACAGAGCGTCCACTGCTACTACCCGATGACGGCTGCTGCTGTGACTACTACTGGTCCGAGCCGTGCTTCCCCTTATTCTTCTTCCCCTGTGCTACTGCCACGACACCCTGTGTATGAGTTGGTATAAGTGGGATGGAAGAGGAAGAGGAAGATGAGGACGTGACGGAGGATGGAGAAGGGGACTGTAGGAGGGACGTCGGTGGTGATGCGACGACTGTTGCAGCAAGGGGAGTCTCCTGATGAGCTACGTCTGCCTCACAAGCGGAAGTCACCTGGAGGAAGAGCTGGTGTGCCCAAGGAAGAAGCTGCAGTGAGGCCAAAAAAGGCTCGAGCACAGTGTCGCTGTACCTCGTGAAGATGTCTGTGTGCTCAAGGCGAACTCCGAGCATGTTCATGTGGAGCGCCCACAGCTGTGCACCTCCGGAGGTCCCAGGGCGCGTGTAGATGCACATGGCGCGTCGAAAGTAGTCGGTGACAGGCTCGGCAGGTCCTTGACGAAGGGAGTGAAAGGCACGAATGTGAGCGGCGCGGGTGGCCTGCGTCTCTGCAGCAAGTAGGGATAATGCCAAGTCCCAGCCCCCGCGTGGATCAGCTCCGGTGTGTTGGAAAATACTCACAATGTCACAAGTCTGTCCCTTTCAAGACAATAATTCCCAATGCACCCAGTCTCGGAATGCCAAGGGTATCTGGAGACTATGCTCCAAATATAACTCTCGGAAGCCAGTTCACCCCCTCGGAGTTGCAACCTGGCACCTGCCGGTCCAGTCAACTACCGACCGACCCTCCATCAATGATTGACTGCACGTCGAAGATCGGCGAGTTCTCGTGGCTCGGTCCCTGCTACAAACCAATGAGTCGCCGACTCGTCTCCTCGCCCACGTACCTCCGAGAGATACCGAAGCGCTGCGCCGGCTCACCACGACGGAACAACGTGAACCTGAGAGATCCCATACCTGCCATATGCGTGCGGAGACACATGGCGACTGCGCACGCCACCACCACAGCAGAAGCAGCCAAGCGGCTGTGACAGTGCCTGGGCTATTGTCCACCGTAGCTAGAACTCACTAGGATTAGTACTTAGGACCACTGTTTCCTTTCTTGTATTCGCCTCTTGCATATTCATCAAGTTCAACTGCTTCACTTCCTATCATCAAGATCATTCATTCTGTTCAGCGTGTCATTCCGTCCGCCTACCGATTGTGGCACTTGCCTTCTTTCCGCTGCCGTTGCCCGCCGCAAGGCTGTGGCATCCCCTCTCTCAGTTGCCTTCGCCGTTGCCCGCCACAAGGCTGTGGCACCCCAGCTCGCCGTCACTGCTCCCCCTTCCGTCGTCGCGCCTCTTGCACCGCCGCTGCCCGCTACCCGTAGCTGTGGCACCTTTCCGCTCAACCACGTGCCTCTGTTGCTTCACCATCCATTGATGTCCGCTCTTGGTTGCTGTGGCTAGCCTTGCTGGCAGCCCGCACCTGGAACTATGGCAACTTTCATCTAAAGGATTGGCTCGTGCCTTTTGGCACCACCCCCACTCATCTCGCTCATCTCGCTCTGTCGCCTCCGCTCTGTCGCTCCTTCCTCAATGCATCAGCAATCTTCCTGTTGCCTACGATCTCCTTGCAGCATTCTACTCAGTCTATGACGTCAGCAAACCATCAGCCTTCTGCAGCTTCGCCCATGCTTCCGCTACATCCTCATCTGTCCATCCGCATCACCTATCATTGTTGCAGTTTCCTGACACCGTGCCTGTGCCGGCCTCGCCAAGGAATGAGCAAAAGTTGACGATGGTCTCGTGCGGCATGGCGTAAAGGAGTCCACGCATCACCGTAGTTGCTGTCAATACCTGTGGTCGGTCTGTAGTCTGATACGGACTGTGGTAGAAGGGTCACACTCCCTCTGAAGTGGCCCAAACCTGGAAATGGATCTCCTAGCAGCCAAAATCGTCCTCCCTGGAATACCGTGGGGGTGGTGTCTCGAAGTCCTTGGGTTGCTGCTCCATAGGGAGAGCAACCACAGGCTGAGAAGGACGAGGGATGGGGAAGACACCTGGAAGAGGGAAGTCGCTGGGGTGGAGGTTAGGCGACGATCGAATCGTGGGAAAACGAGATGTGTGTGGGGGTCGAGAGCTCGTCTGGAGCTGGCGGGACTGGCTGCTCTTGAAGCACACGAATCTCACGCTTGGGGGGAGTCGCCCTCCATGCCTGGCATGTCTGGATCCTCATCCCAAGGATCAAGAGGTGGCGAGTCGGACCCAGCTCCTGTCTCTGGTGCTGGGGCTGACTGCTGTGTAGAGGGTGCGACACCGGCAGCCCCCTCGGAGGTCTGCTGTGGGACTGTGGACTGACCACGAAGAAGCTGAGTGAGTGCACGGATGGCGTTAGTCTGCTCCCGCTGTATGCAACACATCTCGTCCTGCTGGCTCCGTAGGTCCTCAATAGCCTGCAAGCGTGGGCTCATGTCCCCTGAGGAGGAAGAAGAGGGATCGAGTATCCCCTTTCCCTTATCACCGGACGGAGCCATGTCACCACTCATTATAGGCCGAGATGCCAACTTGGTCGGATTGAGGAAATGTCAGCGTTTCTCGAGGAGTTGAAACGCTGTCAACGTTTGACTCTCCGACCAAAAATATGATTAAAGTGCAGTGCTGACGTCAGCAGGTGGTTGCTGATGTTAGCATGACCTGATGACATCAGCAAGAAAAATGCTGACATCAGCTCCCCTCTTTTTTTTTGACAACCCTCGCAGTTGTTGCCCTGCTGCGCAGGGGGCGGCTGCTCCGTAGCAGCCGCACGGAAGCTACACGGAAGCTCCACAGCAGCTTCTGTGCTTCTGCTGTTGCACCGGCACCTGCAACAACAGTCGTGCGGCTGCTTGCATAGCTGTGGAAGCAGCTGCACGCTACTACTGTGCTGCAGCGCACCTACGCGCTGCTACTGCAGCTGTTGCGCGTAGGTGCTGCTACGCGCTGCTGCCGCCGCACGCTGCTGCTGTGCTGCTGCTGCTGTTCAATGCTGCTAGTGCTGCACGCTGTTGCTGCCCGCCGCCGCCGCCGCCGCTGCGCAGCGCTGCTGCGCGCTGCTCCTGCTGCATGCTGCCGTTGCTACGCGCTGCTGTTGCCACGGGCTGCTGCTGCTACTGCCAGCCACCAACTGCCGCGGCTGTGGCCTGCTGCCGCCGCTGCTGATGCCAATAGCCGCTGGCGGCTGCCGCCTGATGCGGATGTCACCTGCCGCTGCTGGCGGCTACTGCTGATGCACTCTCACGTGGGTGACGTCGGCGGCAGTCGGGTGTCGTCGGCAGGTCCTTGTGGATCGGCAATAGCGGTGACGCTCACTACTGCTGCTCTGTTGCATCTCTGCTGCGCAGTTTGGCGAGAAGTTTCTCACTGCTCTGATACCATGAGAAGATGCGTGGAAGCTTCCTAGTGACAAAGCCGCCGACTAGGCATCACTGCCTGGTCAGACGGTGACGACAGTCACAGGTCGTGCACACAACGGCAAGGGTCTGGCTAGGAGACACAAGGCAAAGTGTCAGAATGCTTCAATAGCATTTACACAGAGAAATGACAAATGACAGGTCCATGGCATAAGTACCTGCCGCGGTGCACGTCGGGTATCGCACGCGGTAGTGCAAGATCTGTCCTAAAACCGGCCCAAAACCACCGTTTTGGCCATAACTCTGCGCAGACATGTCAGAACGCTACACCGCCTGAACCTAGACGTGCAAGATCACAAGCCAGACGCTACGACTGGTCACATGCATACATCCGGCATCAAACGGTGGATACATAATGCAAAAACGTGCAAATTAGGCCCATGGCCAGTCCACTGAAAGACTCTTGCGTGCTGCAGAAAAAACTGCAGGAGGTCCCGGGCAGCGTCCAGAGCTCTGGAACGGTCGTCGGTCAGCTCCAAGCTGGTAGTCCACCACCAGACGACGTACCGGTACCGCCAGGATCCACATCAAGGATCTCCACAAGTATGGACACGGCCGAGTGGTCACAGTAAACTGTACAGGTCGACAGGAATGTGACAAATCACAACAAGTAGAGGCACAAAATGTCATAAGCTTCAATAGGTTGAGCATACAAAGTGAGATGACAACGGACAAAGTGCACATCATTAATACCTGTAGCAATGCACAGCACGTGATGCACACGACAGTGATGATTTTGTTGGTGTAGCTAAGATTCCTAGGCAGCAAGTTGGGACAGCAGCGTTGTTGATGCAACGTGCAGGCATCCACGCTCATTGTGTAGTCAGCTGCCCCCTCAGTCTGCTGCTCTTGAATCTAAGTCTGAGTGCTCTGGGTTTGTTACTGAGAGATACGCGCACCTGTGTTAGCGCCAGAAAGCAGCTTAGAACTGGAAAGAACTGAATAAGGATCAAGAATGAGACACAATGGGAGACCCCTCCAAGAACTAGCCTCTCCCAGCTCTGTAGAGCTTGTTACTCAGTTCACGAGCCAATCAGAAAATAGCTCTATTTTCAGGCTGGCAGGTTTTCTCGGTGATCCCTGCCAGACGGCGGACATCCCAAAACCCGGGTGTCGTCCGTTTTACCTGAAACCTGGAACATACCATAATACCGACGCTGCGAACACAATTGTGCGGTCAGAATCAGCTAGAAAAATAACAGTAAGGAGTTATGGCTGTCCAAACCCAGGCAGTGCCTACACTAATCCCTGGCAACAACTGTGCCACGCTAGCATGAGATTTGGACCCTAAGAAGGACACTACAGACGCGATAGTACAGTCAGATCCAGCACTGGACGCATGCAGACAGCATCTGCAGTGGCAGTGACCGCCGGCGGCCCGACCACCGAGGAGGCCTGCCGATGGAGCTGAGCACGTCGCCGGAGGGAGGAGGCTCCAGTGAACTGCGTGCAGTCCTCAACGTGTGTTGGCTCCACCGGACGACACTCCAGCAGCGTCGAGTCTCGCCTTCAGTCATCTGCACGCTGATGTACACAAGCCGGGAGGACACAACAAAGCACAAATGTGAGAAAAAACCAACAGGTGTCAGTGTCATAGTGACCTCTGGACTTGTCATCACGACAAGCCGATATGTCAGGACACTCAACGACTACTTTGACAGCGTCAGCACCAGCTAGTGCGCCCTCACATGCTCTCCAAGGTTGTCTCGGTGACCACCTCCCGGGGCCCATTTTCTCAGTGGTCCTATCCTTGCGCATTCATGATCCAGTTATGTGGAGTTTTCGTTTCTGCATCTTCTTTCGGTTTGTCAATCATACTATCGTGGAGCCCGTATGCCTGTCGGGTTCTCTCTTGCTCTTGCTTTGGAATTTTGCCGCCGGGTTAATCTAGTTGGTTGGACTTGCACGCCTAGTTGCACGCACGTGTCTGTTGCTCCCTAGCTCACTTATGCATTTTCAATTTTATCTTCACCAGTTCTCCACCCTTTGAAGCACCATTCGTTCCGTTGTGTCCTGTGGAATGTACCCTCTCACATCGAATGTTGCCTTAAGTGTTTCTTCATTCTCTCATAGTATCAGAGATGGAGAGAGACAATATCTTTTCTTCCCAACACACAGAGCGCATCATCGGCTCCAGAGGCATCTCGGTTGGGTTGGACTGGGCAGGGTGGGGCATACAGGTCCTGGCGATGTGGAGGCCCTGAGCTGAGGGCTCACGTCACGTAGTCCTTCGGCATAGCGAGAGGCAGAATGCTGCCGAAAGTTTTTTGGTTGTTCCCCTCATCGCGGTTGCCTTCTTGACAGCGACGTGCAAAAGTTGTGGTAGTGGCTTAGGCCACCTCTGCAGCATCAGAAGCTGATGCCGCAGTAGCAGCTGCACCCGGCTTCCTCCGTCGCTACAGGTGCAACTGCACTTGGCAGCACCAATGGAAACAGCAGTAGCTGTAGTAGGAGCAGTGGCGGCGGCGCCAACCCCCTGGCTCCATTGCATCTAAATGCAGAAGCCAGAGCAGCCGCACCAGCAGCAGCAACTGCAGTAGCAGCAGTAGTAGCAGCAACTGTAGCAGCAGCACCAGCAGTAGCCGCAACAGAAACGGCAACAACAGTCACACTCAAAGCATAGCAGCAGCCGACTCGTAGCAGCCAAAGCAGCAATTGCTGCAACAGCAACAATTGTAGAGGCAGTAGTGGTTGCCACATTCATATTAGCTGCTGTAGCAGCAGCTAGAACAACAATTGCTGGAGCAAAAAAAGCTATAGTAGTAGAAACGGCAGCTGCATTCATAACAGCAGCTTGAGTAGCAACTGCAGCAGCAGGCACAACAGCACAGCAACAGCAGCATATGTAGCAACAACAACGGACACAGCAGTTGTGCTTGCTGCTGCCAGCCGAGCTTGTCAGCTGGTGGGAAGGTGCTCCAGAGCTTCCCGAACTCGCCTGATGATGGGCTCGGTCGACGACCTCGTTGATCGACGAGCTCATCAATCAACGGGCTCGTCGCTTGACGTTCCCACCTTCTTCACCAGCGAGGTTCGAGCGGACCCTCCTTGCAACAAAAAAAACGTGGTGGGGGAGAGGCAGTTAGCCTTGTTACCCCTCTCAGACCCCGGATGACCCCAAGTCTGGCCCACACTGCTGACTTCTCCTTGGTGGTTCTATTTTTCATTCTTTCCTTTTAGTTTTCATTACCTTTATTTTCTGTCTTTCCTACTTTCTTGCACGAGGTTAAGACCCGAGTATTTGGGGATTTTTCCCATTGCATCGAGAGACTGTGCATCCCCTTTTCACCCCCACCCTCGCACATGGGAGTCAAACCCCGTGTGGTGGAAGACCACCACCACCATGTCCTTTATGGTTCCGATGCACGGTTCGGCTTCCGTGCCTGCCCCTTCGGCGGTGGCTGTACCCCACCCGGGATGGAGTTGGCTTTTGCCACCATACTACCCTACATTCTATGAGCCGCCTTCTTCATCCTACACCCCTTCATCTTTGCTCCAGCCCGTAGCTCCATCTCTCTTTACGCCACTGGCTGAGTCCTTTCCTGAGCTACCGCTGAGAATAACAGCACGAAGCCATAGCAACTTGCGGCGCAAGGAATTGTGAAGTATGGTGAGAGCTAGGTCCGGATTAGAGGGGTGGCCATGGCAAAAGCAACACGTCTGCGAGTAACAAGGCACAGCCTTGTTACGGGTGGAAGCTCGCTACTCGAGCTCCACCCATCGACCAGCGAGCGAGGCTCGCCGGCGAGACAAACCAATTGGGGGCGAAAACCCCCGAAGCCCCCAAAAGGCGCACGCGAGTGCTCGCGCTGCCTTGGGGCCACCTAAACAGGGTCACTTCACAAGTGACCTACTATTGTCCTGCCCACATGCACGAATCTAGGTCTCAAGTAGGTTTGGCATCTTAAGGCCTAAAGCATGCCACTTCCAGCAAGATACCAGAAATAGCATGAATATGAAAGACTAAGCATAAGGTGGTGTTGCCAAGCTCTGGCGGTGAAGATGATGGGCCATGCGGGCAGGATGGAGGCGACCACTCGTGGTGAACTTGATGATCACCCGTTGTCACAGTGCGTCGCCTCCACTCCTTGCACCAGCATGCCATGCGCACTCACGGCCAGCACAAGAGGAGTATATACAGTGAGAGATTAACACGCCCTCTTGGAAGAGAGTGCGGCAGGCATGCAGCCAAGGTGTTGTAGTTGGAGCTAAAGAGAGGGAGCCGAGAGGGCCTTGGTAAGAAAGCCTGCAAGCTAAGCTTTGCCGCTGATTGCACACATTTCCATTATGCGAGCCTCCACTGCCTCTTGAACAAAGTGGTGTTCTACATTGATGTGCTTTGTGCGTTGATACAAGACACCATCGTTGGCAGCGATGCAGCGTGCGGCGGAGCTGTCACTATGCACCGGTACAGCAGATGTGTGCACACCCAACTCCTCAAGCAAACGTGCCAGCCAGTGAGGTGAGCTATGAAGCGACCCTGATGAAGGGTCAAAGTTCGTGTATTGCGGTCCCATACAATGGTCATACCTAGGAAGTTTTGTGCCTCTCCTAGTTTTGTCATCTTGTAGTGCGCTGTGAGCAGTGCTTTGGTTTGTTTAACGAGCGTGAGTGAGGGGGACAAAATCAGTAGGTCATCCACATAGACAAGCAGGGCAACAGGCTGCAAGTTGTCCCAGCGAAGGAAGAGTGACGGGTCACAAAGACTTTGTGTGAACCCACCACTTTCCAGCTTACGACGAATCTCTTTGTTCCAACACCGAGGCGCTTGCTTAAGACCGTACAGGGCTTTTAGCAAGAGACATACACTGTCCGTTCCGTCCTCATAACCTTCTGGTTGTTTGACATACAGTTCTTCTTCTAGTGATCCGTTCAAGAAGGCATTTTTGACATCCATCTGGTGAATGTCTCAGTCCCCAAGAGCAGCCACGGCAAGCAATTACCGGCTGGTTCCATACTTTCCCACGGGTGCATAAGTGTCTGTGAAGCCCTGTCCGGGGATTTGATGAAAGAATTTCGCCACAAGTCGTGCCTTGTACTTCTCAATCAGACCCTTGAGGTTCCTTTTCAGTTTAAACACCCATTTGACATCAATGGCTTTGCGACCAGTTGGCAGAGGCACCAACTCCTACACCTCATGCTCTAACAAAGCATTCAATTCTCCCGCCATTGCCTTCTCCCACTCAGCGGCATCTGGACGCCCCCTAGCCTTGGCTAGGGTCAGTGGTTCAGTTGCAGTGTGATCCAATGCTGAAGTGCCGACGGTGTGATAGAATTCTTTGTAATCAACTCTGGGCAGAGCGCGCAGGGATCGTCACATTGGTTCAGGTGATGGTGTTTCTGCACTTTCAGTCTGAACAGGAGGGATCAGCGGTGTGAGACCTGGAGGTACTTGGCTCGCACTAGATTCCGTGCTGGCCAGGTCTGTAGGTGACAGCAGGTCAGTAGGCACGAAATTGGCCATATCAACGTCACGTGGTGACCTAGCCGACCGGCTTGTGCCTTGTGATGGAAAGGGCATGAAGACAGGCACGCTCACATACTCTGGATAGTGCTCTCGCGTGGCCAAAGAGGGTGCATTGTGCAGTGTACGGAACACCTTGTAGGGCATGTGTTCCAAAAATGAGGCATCTCGACTTTCAACAAAGCAGTGATTTGTGGGATCCCAAAACTGCCATGGCTTTGAGGCATGGGAGACCCCAATAAAGATGCACCACCGATCATGTGGACTTAATTTGTTCTCTCGCTGTGGTGGAGCAAACCAGACACATGCCATTGTTCCCCACACCCTGGCAGGTCGCAGATTGGCCTTTTCTTTGAACCAACGCTCCCAGGGTGTGACTGATTTGGGCAATGTGCCTTGTGGGATACGGTTCCATACCCAGGTGATATACTTCACAGCCTCTTCCCAGAATCCAAAGGAGAGACCGGACTCTGTCAGCAGTGTGCACAATGCATCACCAAGGGTTCTGTGCCATCGTTCCGCCACTCCGTTTTGTTGAGGAGTGTAGGGAGCTGTGGACTGGTGTTCGAATCCTCTCCTTTTCAGTTCTGCTGTCAGTGCACCAAGAAATTCTCCTCCTCTGTCCATTCTCAGCTTTAGCAGTGAACAGCCTGTCTGTCTCTCAGCCAGTGAAATCCATTCAACAATTGCACTCGGAGCATCTGCTCTGGTTTTTAACAAAAAAAGCCCAACGAAAACGACTGTAGTCATTAGTGAGGGTCAAGATGTACAGTGATGCATACTGCAGTGATGGCACTGGCGTTGGCCCTGTCAGGTCCGCGTGTACCAGTGCTAAGGGGCCTCGTAGTGAGTGTTAGATCTAGGGAAGGTTTTTCGATGTGACTTGCCTTCGTGAAACTCTAAACATGTGTTTTCTTTCAGACCGTGTGGGCAGTCATCAGGATGTAGACCATGTGCAGGGGTGTGTTTCAGTAAATCAGCAACCGTCTCAGTGTTGATGTGTGCAAGACGATGATGAATGAGCTCTGTGTGTGCTGTATCAGTGTTTTTGACGATGTGCACTTGGGGACGGTTCACTTGTGAGTGGGCGAAGGGAAACAGGGTCAGTTTGTACAGCATGTCTGTGTGCAGCGGTCTGTCAGCCAACAAGTCACCAGTCGCATCATAGAGCATGCAGCGCTGTCTTTGTGTGAGTGCGGTCACGTTTGCCTGTTGGTCTAATTGGCCCCCAGACAGCAAGTTGACTTTCAGCCGTGTAACATACAGGACACCAGTCAACCACAACACACCACCCGGTGCTTGAAGAGCCACTGTCTCCACACCTTCCATTGGTAACCGTTCCCCCGATCCGGTCTTCACACCCTCAACATCATGCGTGCCGTGCAATGTGACAAACAGCTGGCGATGCGGCAACATGTGATGCGATGCTGCGGTGTCAAACAACCATTCATGCATGGGCAATGAGTGCGACGTGGTAATGTGCGTATGCCCCCAACTTCTGACCTTGCGGCTGTGGGCTGGCAGTCGGCTCAGGTGATTGCAGCTCCATGGGCACACTCCACCCTGGTCCTGGTGGTAGTGCCAACGGCTGTTGTGGCTCAGCCGTCTCGGTGTACACCCTCTGCACCCATGTTGGGACAGGTGCTGGTGCGCTGACGTATGGGGGCATGAAAGCAGGCAACTGGTATGGCAGTGGAGTTGACGCTGGTGCTGATGGATACATGGGCGGCTGCAACTGTGGTGGGCCAAATGTTGCCGCCCCAAAGGGTGCCGGCACACGAGGCCCTGCCACATGCTGAGTCACCCATGCTGGAGGATGCAGGTGTTGGCTTGGATGAGAGGGCTGCATCGGTGGCTGACCCACTGCCGGGTGTGTCTGCTGCGTAGACGGAGTCATGATGCGCTGAAGGGCCGGGCAGGCTCTCCAATAGTGGCCTGGCTGTCCACAGTAGTTGCAGGTCCGGTTTCCTGCTCCCGGAACGCGACCTCCACCACCTTGGCTGCCTTGGCCTCTTCCGCCGCTCCGGCCCATGTCACCCAAGGACTGATGTGATGGGGGATAAGTGCCATCCTGGTGATGCACAAATGCACTTGGTGCTGCACCCTCATCTTCCCGTGCCTCGCCCTTCAGGATATCTTCATAGTTCCGCAACTCCTCGAACACCTCTGCCAAATCGGTGGTTTCAATGTCTGCAACCTTCAGCTTCCGGAGCAGACCGCGCCTGAAGTCCTTGTATGGCTCTCTGAGGTGCAGCAGGACTGGGTCCAGCCATTCTAGGATGGTGCAGGAGACGCCAAGGCCAAGGATGCGCTGGCGAAGGTCCATAGCAACATCCCAGTACTCGACGACGGGAGCCCCTGGCTTAGGACGAAGGTTGCACAATTTCTCACGCAGGGCAATGACCAAAGCCATCCCCTGCTCCTCCTTGCGCGTGGTAAGGTGCTGCCATGCCTCGTGAGGTCGCGGATCACCGCTGCAGGGGTTCTCTGGATCGGTTCCTTCCCCCCCAAACCGGAAATGAAGAATGGAGTATTGCTGGTCTTCCGGAAGCGCGCGGACCAGAGTATTAAACACTCTTAGGAGTACCCGCACGTCTGTGCCATTGGGCGGCGGAGCTAGGTAATACTCCTCAAGACTGTGATCCGCCGCCCACGAAAGAAATACGTCCTTCCAAGAAAGGAAGTCGCACGCGCCGAGTGGTGGTGGCGTCAGGTCCTTGTGGGATAGGACCTTGCTGAGGTCGTCCCACGTCATTCCTGTGGAGGTGACACCGGGGCCGGCACCCACGCCGGCGCTAGCTCCGGCATTTGCACCGGCACCTCCTGGAGTTGAGGCCGCTGCACTCATAGCTCCTGGGAGGCACAGCAGGAGCTAGAGAGGTCGTGCGTGCTCAGTTGCGTACTCCTTGTCGCCGGAGAAAAATTCAACAGCAATTCGCCGGGCCCACTTTGGGCCCAGTTTTCTGCCGCGAGCCTGTAGCTCGATGGGAAGCACCCCTGTTGGTCTCAGGAATCCTGCCAGGCCGCCTTCGACCTGCACAGCAGTGGTTTGGGACGGGAGACCCCGCCATCACCTTGGGTGAGGGGTGACGGCGCTTGGGCTCTCTCCCCTCACTCTCCTTCTTCCTTAACTTCCCCCCCCCCTTCTTCTGTCGCCTCCAACCTCTGTGCGTGGCCTAGGAGGGCGCGTTCGATGCGCCTGGGGCCTTGCGGGGCCTGCTGTTGTGGCAGCTGCGCAGATCTTCTCGCGCGCGCTACCTGGCCGCACTCGTTTTTGCTCGGCGCCGACCCTATCCTCCACCCTTAGGCCTCGAAAATCGCTCTGATGGCGAAGCACGAGGCCATAGCAACTTGCAGCGCAAGGACTGGTGAATTATGGTGAGAGCTAGGTCCGGATTAGAGGGGCGGCCATGGCAAAAGCAACACAAGTCTGCGAGTAACAAGGCACAGCCTTGTTACGGGTTGAATCTCGCTACTCGAGCTCCACCCATCGGCCGGCAAGCGAGGCTCGCCGGCAAGACAAACCAATCGGGGGCCAAAACCCCCGAAGCCCCCAAAAGGCACACGTGAGTGCTCGCGCTGCCTTGGGGTCACCTAAACAGGGTCACTTCACAAGTAACCTACTATTGTCCTGTCCACATGCACGAATCTAGGTCTCAAGTAGGTTTGGCATCCTAAGGCCTTAAGTATGCCACTTCCAGCAAGATACCAGAATTAGTATGAATATGAAAGACTAAGCATAAGGTGGTGTTGCCAAGCTCTGGTGATGAAGATGATGGGCCATGCGGGCAGGATGGAGGCGACCACTCGTGGTGAACTTGATGATCACCCGTTGTCACAGTGCGTCGCCTCCACTCCTTGCACCAGCATGCCATGCGCACTCACGGCCAGCACAAGAGGAGTATATACAGTGAGAGATTAAGAACCGCATGGTCTGGACACATCTGCTCCAGCATCCACCTTCCATTCCCGTCCTCGGCCTCCGGTTCTCCACTCTGGTGTGAGTTTGATTGTCGAGTCCAAGATTCACTGTTGTTTGTCCGATTAGCCCTTTGGGATGGGTCGGATGGCGGGGCTTCGTCGTCTATGGAGTGGGTTGAGCATTGGTAGCCGTTCACCCTTCAATGTCTCCTTGTGACTTCTGGTTGTACTGTGTCCTCTCTTGCCCTCGCTTGTAGTGTCACGCAGTGTCATGTGACAGGTCCGTCTTGTGTGTCAATTGGCTTCTGGATCATCGATTCCGGAGCCACTCATCAGATAACGTCGTCTCGTGCCAAATTTGTCACGTTGGTACCTGTCGGTGACGTACGCTTTGTCCGCACTGGCTCGGGCCAGATGTTGCCAGTTCAGGGCGTTGGTGTTGTGCGTTTTGTTGGTACGTTGGGGGACGTCTTCTTGCCTGATTTCCTCTTTGTCCCTACGCTTGAGGTCAGCTTGTTGTCTGTCACTGCCTTGGATGATCAAGGCATGGACTTAGTCTCATCTCATGGCGTTGGCACTGTGTCACTGAAATCGTTTGGACATCCTGTTCTTTGTGGTCTTCGTTGCTATAAATTGTACCGTGTGCCCTTGTTTGCACCATGGATCGCGGCTTTTATAGCAGCACATGTGTATATTGCTCCCTCACTTTCCCCTACACACAGATGTTTGCTCCATCGCCACCTGTTTCATGTGCATAAAACAACCATCCATGGCCTTTTACGTCATCTGCTGCTGTTGGTCTTGATCTTGGCACATTCCCTGCGCCATGCACTACTGACCGTCTTGATTGCACACAAGGGAGGCTGCATCGCCCTTCCTTTCCTTTGTCTGACTCATGCACACTGCACCCCCTTGCCCTTATCCATGCACACTTCATGGGCCCGCTCCTTGATGAATTTATGGGGTATGTTGGTCGGTATGTCTTGTGTCTTACGGATGACTTCTCTCACTTTCGATGGATCTTTGCCCTTCACCAAAAAATTGATGTTAGGCCCACAATAGATTATTGGCTTTTCCATGTTGAGCGTGCTTGCCAGCATAAGCTGATAGCATTTCGCTTCAATCGTGGTGGGGAGTTCATGGGTCCCACGGCGCAGTTCTTCCGGTATCAAGGAGTGCATCTGGAGCTCTCTTCTCCATATACACCAGAGGCAAACAGAGTGTCAGGATGTTGGAACAGCACTCTTGTTGACAATGTTCGTACCCTTTTGTCAAGTCTGGCCTTCCTCTGTTGTTTTCCTTCAAGGCCATGTCCTACATGACGTGATTTTGGAACTGTATTACCCACAGTCTACTGCCTCATCATATCACGTCATTTGAGCGGTGGTATGGTCGTGCTAACCTTTGCCTCGCTCGTGTCCAGGGCAACATCGCCAGCGTTTGGATTCCTAAGGACCAACGCGATGGAAAGCTGTCTCCTCGAGATTGCGTCTACCCTTTCCTTGGTGTTTCCGCTCACTCCAAGGCCTGGAGCTTTTGGGACCTTGAGCATGGTCGGGTTGTTGAGTCTCGCAATACTCTCTCCTTTGAGAGAAACGTCTCTCACAACATTGGTCGCTCTGATTTGTCGCTTTTGTCCTTCTCTTATCTAGGAGGAGGTGGTGTATGTGGAGTTTCCTTCGGTAGTGGTTGCGCTTTGTATCTCACCGCATCATCACATACGTCATCTCCTATCGCTTTTCCGTCATTGTCTGCGTCATCCCCTGTCGCATCTGCATGGTCACCTGCATCACCTTCTATCGCATCTTCGTCATTTCCAGCTTCACCTCCTATTGCATTGATGTTGTCGCAAGCGTCATTTCCTGTCGCATCTACGTCGCCACTTGCATCATCTCCTCCCACGCTGGCATCGCCTACATCATCACCTGCCGCATCTGCGTCATCTCCTGTTGTGTCGTTGCCTGCATCACCAGTTGTGGTTCCATTGGCAGCGGACCCAGCCGCACCCTCACAGTCCCACATCTCGTTGTTGTGTTTTCGTGCGCCTGGCAGTCGTCTGAGACCTTTGCATCCTGCACCTCACTCTGCCCCGTCTACTTGTCGTATAGCCTCAGCTGGTCACTTTGGGCCCATGCGGTCAGTCCATCCATGTCATGATGGTGTCGTTAACCCCACACAGCCTACTCTTGTCTGTGGTCTTGACACTCTTGGCCTGGCGGCAGCTATGGTACAATCTAACACCACACTTGGATACTCTCTAATTAGTGATGAGTTCCACCGATCCGTTGCGGTAGCTGGGTCTACCCTGCCTCTGCCACATCCGTCATTTACAACCGCACTCGTTGCGAGTGGCAGCACGACACGTGTGGCTGAACATTGTACAACAAGCATGTTCTGCTACAGATACAACTCTCTGGGAGCAAGCTATGCGTGAGGAACTCGCTGCAATCGAGGAGCATGGGGTTTATGAGAAGGTGAAGCTCCCGCCTGGTCATAAGGCCATCTCAGCCCGTTGGGTTTTTCGAAGGAAAGAAAGGCCCGATGGCTTAATGGAACACTACAAGGCCCGTCTCATGGCTAAGGGATTCTCCCAAGTGCTTGGTGTGGACTTTGATGCCACCTTTGTCCTTGTGGGACAGTGCTCCACGACAAAGGCCTTGTTGATTCTGGTGGCACAACATGATTGGGAGCTCATCAGATGGACGTCAACAATGTCTTCTCACACGGTAATCTCAAGAAAGAGATCTATCTTGTCCAGCCTCCTAGGTTTGAGGACGAATTCGAGGACGATCTCACAGGTAGATTCTGGCACCTCCGAAAGGCCTTGTACGACTTAAAGCAATCCTCACATTGTTAGAACCTTGAGATCTCTGCAACCTTCAAACGGGACGGGTATCACGGTAACACTAGATCCAACGCTATTCGCGAGTTCCCCCTTTGCACTCTTTGTTGCTGTCCTGATATATGTGGATGATCTCTTGATAGCAACCCTTCACCCTCATATTGTACAGGCTGTGAAGGATCTCCTCCATTCTGTGTACAGAATGAAGTACTTGGTCCTGCTCGTGTCTTCTTGGGAATGGAGATCGAGCGTGATCGCCAGCGTGGCACGCTGTATGTGCATTAGGCCAGTTATGTTGAGACTCTTGGGGGAACACTTTTCTGACCTGTTGGCCACATTCCCTTCTGCATCTACGCCTATGACATCCGCTGGGCAGAGGCTTCTCACATCAGCAGACCCAGATTGTCTGGGAGAGCCTGTTGATGTCACAATGCACCTTCGAGTCATTTGCTCCCTGATGTTCCTCCGGACCAGGACGCACACAGAATTTTCTGTGAAATTCTTGTCGTAGTTCTCACAACATCTTCAGCTCCATTTGGAGGCTGCTCTACATGTGGTATGGTATGTCGTGTCTATCCCATGTCTTGGCCTGTGCTATTACACACAGTTGTCTGTTGTTGTTGACAGATACACTGACAGCGATTGGGCCCATGATTGCGATGCGCACAGCCGGCCCGGCTACATCTTCCTTGTCGGAGGTACAGGAGTTTCAGAGAAGATTGGCAAGCAGAATTACATAGCGCGGAGCTGGACTGAGGCTGAGCATGTCACATTGGGACTGGGGTCCGTGAGAGAATCTGGTTGTGCTGTCTCATGTAGCAGCTGCGCCAGTCCATCCGCTGCATCACAATCCGATACGACGATGAGAGCACGCATCACATAGCAGAGCATAATGGCATGTGTCACACATACACAAAGCACATCAACATTGAGAATCACTTTGTATGCGAGCATATTTCAAATGGAAATGTCTCTGTCATGGGTGTTGACACGCGGCAGCAGCATGCAGACTTCCCTATCAAAGCTTTGTGCACTGACAAGTTCAAGTTTGCAGTGCACAATATTGGACTTCTTGTGTATGCTCCTTTTTCTACCTGATTCACATCCCGTTCTTCCTGCTTCCTCTCTCTGTCAGCAGTTCTTGTGTTGTCCTGTCTCGTTCCCCTTCCAGTGCGTTGTCATTGCCATCATTTTGTGACCCTTGCTCGCGAGTGGTGACTGGCGTCTGCAGGTCATGCGAGAGTGTTGGTGTGTGAGTCACGGTGACCTCTACACCTGTCATCACGACTCGCCGGTATGTCGGGACACTCGACGACTACATTGACAGTGTCAACACCAGTCGGTGCACCCTCACGTGCTCTCCAGGGTTTTCTCGGTGATTACCTCCCGGGGCCTATTTTCTCAGTGGCACTTTCCTTGGGCTTTCATGATACAGATGCATGGAGTTTTTGTTTCTGCACCTGGTGCTTCCCTCAATTTTTCATTCGGACAACCGAGGAGCTTGTACGCCTGTCGGATTCCCTCTCGCTGTTGTTTTAGAATTTTCCGCCGGGTTAGTCTATTTTCTAACCAGCTGGTTGGACTTTCGCGCCTAGTTGCAGGCGCGTGGGTGAGACTAGAATTATACACTTGTCTGTTGCTTCCTAGCTTACTTCTACATTTTCAAGTGCGTCTTCACTGTCTCTCCACCTTTTGAAGCGCCGTTCATTTTGTTGTGTTCTTTGCAACATACACTCTCACATTGAACGTTGCTTTCGGGGTTTCTTCATTCCCTCAGGTTTTTCCTTAAACCGACAAAGAACTGCCACTTTAGTTGTAGCTCTGTACAAATGAATCCGAATGCAAAACCATCTGAACCTATGGATGCAAAGTCTTGATTCAGACGCAACAGTTGCCACATGCACAAGCCGCATCGGGAGCCGCAAGCACTGAAGCAGCTGCTATTGCCACTGCCATTGCCAAAACAACAGCAGATGGAGGCGGCAAGGGCAGGTCGACGATGGGAGGCAGCGGGAATCCTCCAAGGAGGAAACATTGAGATCGGCATACACAAAGGTGGGTAGCTGCCTTGGGGACTGGCCTAGACGAGCCTGGATTGTGACACCAGGGACGGGAAACACAAATGCTGCAAGAGAGCAGCAAAAAGGGCTGGAGTGGCGACCGTGGAGATGTCAGCGATGGTCCCAAGGATCACGGGGCAATTTCCTAATGTGTCATCCCCTCTAAGCTGGTGTTGCTTCCCCACTATGCTCTGATACCAGTAGATGGTGGATAGCCACCTAAAAATGGGAGAAGTGGTTTGAGCAACAGTCATGCAGCAACCATGGAGGCATGAGACAACTTAGAGTGTGAATGAGCAAGTCAATGGAATTCACGCAGCAGAGAGGTGTTATGTTTTGGGGGAGCCGGCAAGAAAGTGAGCCGTGAGCCCAACCTTGCTTTTGGCTCTCCCCCGTGAGCTCAAGGTCAAACCATTCCAAAAATATTATTTTTCTGAGTTATCCCACTAGACACAACCACCAAGAATGGGACTTGGATCTGAACCCGACTGACACTTATCCTAGCATCATGGTCACAAGTGAGGTGTGACTAGTGTCGGGCCTAATATCCCTGTCTTGGCATTCCCATGCACAAGGCTTTCTTGGTCAATGAGTCTGCTGGTCATCCATCACGGTGGAGATGCCGGCCGGAGGAAGTCCTCATCCTCAGTCACCTGCATTGGTGTCAGTGGAGTGTGCAACGAGTTTAGATGTCACTACATGTCATAAACCAATAGTGTCTAGCAATGACCGGTGGACCTCAAATGCAAAACATGCAATTTGGGCTCCAAAGCCAGTCCATCGAGAAAACTCTAGAGAGTCCTGAAAAACTGCACAATTCTCCATCAAGCACCCGGGATGCCATGACAGCTGCCTGGCCACTGTTAATGGATAGGGCACCACCCAACAGTGCTTCGGTGCTGGCGAGATCCGCATCAGGGATCTGCACGAGCATGGATACGGCCAGGTGGTCAGAATAATCTGTTGTAATACGAGCATGGCTGAGATCACAACACTCCCCCATGACTCGATGGTATGCATGTCCATACACATGTAGAGCTGACACAAGGGCGCGATGAGATGGTAAAAATTCCATACGCACACACAACCCACTCCCATCCACCCACAGGCAAACAACAAATCCCGACAAAAGGAATTGCCACCATGGGAGTGCCTAAGTCAGCTTGCTGCATGCTCAAGTAGACGTGTATGACGGAGATCACTTTTCATTCCATCGAATCAAGAAAAAAGTGATTCTCACCTACAAAGTGCTTTGTGCCTACATGAAACAATCCAGAGTTCTCTGTAATGACAAGGCAGGTTTGTTCTTCTGGTTGTTACAACTCAGAACGAATGAATGCATAGACTGAGGCAACTCAAAAAACAGGTATTGTTGCCACACTGCCTGAGCGGCCCCAAAACCTAACGTAAGGTACTTAGCCTCTAATGAGGTATGTGTAATACAACCATACTTGCCGCTGCACCATGACAGATCGGTGCCACCCAGTCGGAACACACAGCCTGTCCAATTTTTCCCATCAAGGCACCAAACCATATTGTTGTCCGTATGGCCCTCAACTACCACTGAACACTACCAACAAAAGCAGAGCCTAAGGTATAATGCAGAAGCCACATACAGTATCACTTGCACAGCTGCGTAAAGGGCTCTAAACTGAGGATACTACAAGTGTGCAAGGAGGTTGAAGGCAAAGGCAATGGCGGTTTGTGTGGCCGTCGCCAAGTACATAAGAGAGCCGACAAGGTATAAGAATAGGACCACATTCACCATCTCCCTGAGTCATGCTGGCTTATGCACCTTGAGGACATCCTACTTTTCAAGTGTGATTGGAGTGGAAGCTATGGGGATTATACCAAGGATGTCAGCAAATCACTTTTGTGTCTGGTACAGCAAGATTGTCCGCTGCCAACAATCATAGATGATATCCATCCCGAGTAGAACAACTGCAAGACTAAGGTCCTTCATCTTGTAGGCAGCATGAAGTACTGCATTGGCCTCCTTTATGGCCTTCATTGAATGAGTCAAGATCAGTAGGTCGTCCACATGTACTAGGATGGCGGTGAAGCGCTCAGGAGTCCACTTGAGAAAGAGGGACGGACGTGCCACATAGGTAGCACGTGTTAATGTGCCAGTGATTTCCTGGTTCCAGCACCAGAGTGACCTATTCACGCCATACAAGGCCTTGCGCAAGCACTATTCCTTGTCACCAACCTCAAAGCTAGATGGCTAGACTATGTTAATCTCTTCCTCTAGAGTTTTGTGAAGGAACGCGCTATTCACATCCAGTTGGTGTAGCTCCTAGTCATGCTGAGCAACGACCTCGAAGAGGGCGCGAGCTTTGGTCATACGACCAACATGTACAAGGGTGTCTGTGAGATCCACACCCTCAATATGTAAAACCCCTTTGGCGTCAAGCGGGTCTTGTAGTGATCGAATGTATCCTCAAGCTTCACCTTCTTAAGAAATAACCACTTAGATTATACAACCTTCTGCCCAGGTGGGAGGTAAAACAACATAGAGACATCATGCTCACAGATGGCTGTTAACTCATCCTCACAAGCAGCATGCCACAACTCTACATCCTCAGCCGAGAGCCCCTACGTCAATGTGCCTAGATCAGGCATCGTCGAGGTTGATCTTCGGGTGGCCAGGACGCATGCCTCCAAACTCAGTCTAACCACAAAAAGGTCAGCTGCCATATCACAAGCGACCAATAACTCGAAGAGACCAACTTGTGGTTGACAGGGTATGCTAGCTGTACCTTCATGTAGTCTACCTGGACTCTCAAGCCAATGGCCTTCGTACCAGGCCCACCACTCTCAATACCTATAAGTGGGGCATCTGGCTGGCATGCAGGGAAAACGGGTGCATGCATGGGACCAAGCGTATCTGGGAGCACTGCCACAGGAACAGGGTCAGGTGTGCGAGAAGAGGCTGACACTGGCACGTGATTAGATGAGCCAGAGGGGATTGACACATGGACGTTATGAAGATTGTGTGAGAGGACCGAAGCCGGCACAAGAAAAAGATCATGTTCAATGATGGTTTAGGACCAATGTGGCCAATAGACACACAGGCAAGATTCGAGGTTGCCATCAGCCAGAGACCGGACCAAATGTGAGGAGGCCCGGATGGACCAATCTGCAGGTTTAGACTCCCCCATCTGCCGGAGAGTCACACAGATGGGAAAGTGATCGATGGCTAGTGAAAAAATGTTGGATAGGTTACGGTAGGTGAGAGCATAAAAGAAAAGGATGTACCAAGACTCAACGATACGGTGACGAGCGGAATCTTGAAATCGCTCGACCTTCGGCCATAGGTACATACTGAGGAAGTAAAAAAGAAAAATCCCCGAGGTAAAACCTTGAACCCTTGCTAGTTTTGGGTGTAGGAACCCCAAGACACAAACAAGATGAAGGTCGGCATGATGACCAAAACATAACTTGTATGAAGTGGCATGGTCCAAAAGAGGACAGTGCAACAGGCGTTTCCAGTCTAACGTCATGTAGGAGAAGCCCTCAAAGACAAAGGACTCCGGGAGACCGCACTCACACTGCATGGCATGAACCACATCCTCCATGGTGCAGTTCTAATGCTCATACACACCATTCTACTGTGGCATAGCGGGGACAGAGAGCTTGGGGAAAACAAAATTTCTTGCAAAGAAGGTGACCATCCCATAGAGAAACTCACCACCACAATCTGAGTGGAACATGTGAAGGGTGTGAAAAGACTGGCATAGAGCATCACGAGCCGCAGAAATATTGCCAGGCAGCATCTCTCTTATGACTGTGACTGTAGACCCTTTGATCCGGGTGAGGTCAGCAGTCAGATTGGGAACATATCGACCCCTATCTGAGAGGAGCTTGAGTGGGAGGGGAGTGAGGAGGACTGAGTGGACCAGCTCCAGTGCCCGGGGAGTGGAGTCAGGGTAAGTGCAGTGATGCATCTTACCCTAAGTGCAGAAGAGGCAATCGGTCTTGGACGGGTTCTTGAAGGAAACTGCTTCAAGAAGAGGGCTGGTTGTGTCCGAATGAGCTTGGACACAGTGTTTGAGTTCACATGAAGGAGGCAACAATGCAGCAAGCGTTGATGCTCAGGTGAGAGAACACTAGTACAGATGTTAAATGGGAAGGAATGAGAAGAGGTAGAGGGAGTGGAATGAGACAAATAATACTGATCGCCTGCAACCAGGAAACAGAGAATGATAGCATGAGTGTCGCGAGAAGTCAATGTGGCAAAGTCAGCATAGTGCTCAATAGAAAGGAATACCTTGGTGCATGCAAAGAAGGCTGAGATCAAGAGCATGGAAAAAGTGCACATAAAAAAAGGACCAGACAGACCATCGAACCGTTTTTCTTCTAAGACAGACCATCGCACCGCACGACCTCAATTTCTTGTACAGGCCAGGAATGACCACATCCAATGCAAATGGACCAAACAGAACCAATAATACTGAGAACCACAAAGTCATTGTGGTGAAAAGACATGTGATGGGTGGCATCCAAGTCAATGATCCATGTATCAATTGCCTCACGACTTGCCGTTGACCCTAAACAACATGCCACAGAACACTCCATCTCTTAGACGCTCAGTAGAGGACTCAGATTAATGACAAGCAACACAAATCTCTGACTCGTCAAGCCAGGAGGTGCTGTCACGTCCATCCTCATTGCAAGTCAATGGATTTTTAACACAAGAATTATCATGGACAACAAGAACAGTAGGAAAAGCTATATGTGGATCCCTAGACTGTGACAACACAATTGCATCTCCTTGAGTACAAAGCGTTAGCAACTGACACAGCTCCACAGCTCCACATGTCTCCACTTTCTCGGGAAAGTGGAGACATGTGTTGCCACCGTGGTCGTGACGTGACCCGCACTTGTGTCACTAGAAGTTTTTTGCTGCACTTGTATCACCGTGAGGCCGTGTGTGATCCTTTTCCAGTCAAGGGGAAGCTGGCATTCCGTGTAGTGGTGAGCATCTCCACAGTTAAATCAATGAATAGAAACTCCAATGACTCTGCTCCTCGAGTAATGTTGTTCCTTCTGCCCCTTACCGTGCCTCTCCTTTCCCTTCTTTCCATGTGTGGCCACTGCAACGCCCTGAGTCTGGTGGAAGGGAAGGAGGAGGAAGCGGTGAAAGAAGGAATGGAGAACTAGGACAGATGTGTTGGAGGTATCGCAGTCACTGCTACAACAAGTGGGCTTTGCTCATGGGCAATAACTATCTCATAGGCCAATGTCAATTGAAGGAAATAACAATGAGCATAGGGGAGCAGCTTATGCGATTCAAATGAGTTGTAGAGGGTGACACGGTCGAAGCCCAAGAAGAGCTTCACGTGGTCCATGTGTACTCCAATCATGATGGTGTCGAGTGCTTATCACTGTGTCCTGTCACCAATCCCGAGATGTGTGTAAATGCGCATGTTGCGCTTCCAGGAATCAGCTGCGAGCTTCGTGGGACCTTGACAGAGTGGAACGTGTGCAGCTGAGTCGTCCTCGTTGCGTTGGTATTTGTAACAAGTAGTGTCAGGGGCAACTCCCTGCCCCAGCGTGGGTCCGGTTCGGTCCCTGTCCTTGCCATACCTAGGAATGGATGGAAGTCAACCACAGTCTTCCACGCTTTGGCATAGAGAAGACCACGCATCGCTCTCCCCGTTGTCTGGACCTGGTAAGTGTGGCTGGTCTGGTACTGGCTGTGGTGATGGAGCCAGTCGCCCTCCAAGCCAGTCCACATCTGAAAAAAGACCTCCCAGCAATCAAAGGTTACTGATTTCATAGCGTGGTGGAGGCGTCTCAAAGTCCTTTGGTTGCCGCTCTGTGGGGAGGGCCAACCACAGAGCAGGACAATACCAAATGTAAACCCTGATGACCGCTGTGGCTGAACCTGATGGCAACGTGGAACCAGGGTGGCAGGCTGCGGTCCCAGGTGCAGCTCACAATTCCAACCTTATAGAATGTCGATCTCATCCTCACACGAGCTTTCCTCCATCTGCTCCTCATCCCAGGTGTCAACCTTTGACAGGGGGTGTTGAGGTCTGAGTGCACCTTTAGCAGTTCCTCTTGGCGTCTGCTCTAAGGCACCTAAATGCAACCGCATTAGGCCCATGATCTCCTGCAGTGCATCGGTCTGACGCTGTCTCTGACGGGGTATCTCATCCTTCGTCCGTCAAAAATCACCGTTTGCAAACTCCTAGAACTGTGGGCTCATGATGCCTAACATGAGGTGTGCCGGTTCCTTGCCAATCCATTGTCACGGAAAGGTGCCATAAGTTTCCCTCAAAAGGGGTCCAAATTCCAAAGTCGTTGGAACACGAGACCGTTAGCGGTTCACGAGGATTTGAGTCTCTGAAAATTTGATGTTTCAGCTGATAATGTGATTCAGTGTTGGTGATGATGTCATCACCCACAATGATGATGGTAGCATGAAGGTCGTCCAAATGGAGAAAAACCTGGAACAATGATGATACAAAGGATGCTTAAAGCAATGACTGTGGTTTTGTGTTAAAAAAAATAAGCAGTCCAAAACATGATATTTTTCCTCTCAGCCAGAAATCCGTAAACTTCTCGATATGAGTCCATGTTTGTTTTCTTGTTCTCGACAGGGCACAGAACAAGGGAGGAGCTGTTGCAATGGACAGGTTATCACCAGAGCTTTCAAAAGAGTCCTCACATGCCAGAAACAGAGGTCAAATGGAGCTGTCCCACTCTCACACGTCCGGGAGACGTGGTAGGCTCAAATTTAAGTGAAGCTTTTGGGATACTTCATGGACAGCTTAGTAACATCATGTGCTGCAATAAATTATGGAGAGAATGGGAAACCCATCTTTGTTCCTGTGGGGAACGATTGTAGTTTCTGTTGCAAGGGTGTCTCTGCTGCTGCTGTCTGCTATGATGGGTCACAATGGCTTGGTTGGTCCTCCGAGGACCGTGGCTGTAGCTGTGACTCTCACAACTACTTTCAGTGCTGCGTCTCTGCTGAAAACCTCAGAGAGGGATTCCTGACTGCTCTAACACCACGAGGATTCCACTGACAAGGTTTTCTGCGCTTGTGCAAATCCTTGTATGGTTTGAGGTAGTCCCCATGGTTCTGGAACATGGAATTCACGTCCACCCTTGGTGCATATTATTGTAGCACCGTTAACTCGGCTCTGTTCCTGAGCCCTCCTTCCTCTCATTTTATTTTTATCCTTGTCTGTGTTGATAATCTTCTCATTGCCTGTCCCAGTCTTTCCATTGTTTCCTCAGTCAAGGCGCTCTTACAGTCCACGTACAAAATGAATGGCTTCAGTCCGCCTTCAGGATGGAACTTGAGCGGGACTGATCTCGCTACATGGTGCATGTCCATCAGGCTGTGCATGTGCTCAGCCTGGGTGAGTTCTTTCACTGTCTGATTTCCTCTTTTCCCTCCGCTTTGACACCAATGACTCTAGCAAGTCAGAACCTGCTGAAGTCTCCAAATCTTTCAAAGATGAGGGAGTGAGTCGATTTCACGAACTACCTCTGTTTCATTGGCTGGCTCATGCAACTTGTGGCCACCACTAATGCAGATGTTGTTTTCTCTGCCAATTTTTGGGCTCAGTTCTCATAGTTCCCTCGTGCTCGCCATCTTGAGGCCACTCTTTGAGTTGTTTGGTATGCGCTCTCCATAGCACCTTTTCTATGAGCTTCCACGTGCAGTCGTCAACTGTTGCCGATGGTTTTTCTGACAGTAATTGGGTCCATGACTCTGATGCATGCTGTTGTACAGGTTGGATCTTCCTCATAGGTGGCACAGCAATCTCATTGAAGAAAGGCAATCAGGTCTATGTGGCAAAAATCTGGACTGAGGCCGAGTACATTTCTTCAACTCAAGTACGTGAAAAGCTGTCCAGTTGTGCCGCTTGCTACAATAAATTCTCAGTCTCACTTGCTGCATCACCATGTACTTCAACAACCAAAGAACTAAGGAAATTGCTGAAAATGATGGCATGTGTCACTCACGCACAAAGCATATCAATGTTGAGTAATTTTTTGTGTGCGAATGCATTATCGCTGGTATTTTCCATATCATCTGGATAGACACTCACTCGCAGCATACAGACTTCCTCACCAAATCTCTTAGTAATGGCACATCCAAGTTTAGTGTGCATATTGATGGCCTGCTGTACACAAAGGAGTCTCCTGAGTGAGATTATTATGTTACTGACCGTCCTCCTCTTGCTTCCTTACTTCATGTCTTTTCCTCGCTATTGTCTTTCTTCATTCATCTTTGTTGCGTGTGGGGTTCTGTGTTTGTGGATCATGGGGGAGTGTCGATTAATACCGTATCATGACCAAAACGCTTTTGAACTCTCAGGAATAAACATTGGTGCTGGAGACTTGTAAGCAACATGGAACCCACTCACAAAGAGGCAGCACCAGCTGATATTTATGGATGGAGCTGGCACAGGAAATATGAGGCCTCGTCATGATCAACCATATAGCGCTCTTGGTTGAGATGAGCTCGCAAGACATGCCACCTACATCCAGCCATCCGGCTGCCGCGTGGAGGTTCCCTGAGGGTCCAGATGCCATTCTTCATGAGCACACCATACTGCTCGTCTTTTGTGGCATGCCAATCTGCCACCTCGGTGCTGTGCATGGCTTCAGCGAAGGTGGCTGGATCATCTGTGATGAAGAGGAACTCAAGGTCAGAGGTCTCTGTTGTTGGCGGAGTGGTGCACAGGTTCAGCCACTCCCCTTGCTGTGTCTGCTTATTTGCGAGCCTCTCAGACCACCATAGCTGTTCTCCATTGTCCTTTGTATCCTTGTTGATTCATGCAGACCTTTATGGGAGCTGCTGTGCAGAGTTTTGCTGCTCCTCCTTGTAAGATTCAGTTACTGGATCCTTCTCCTTCTCAGCTCCCTCCATCTCATTGTCCTTACCGCTATCACCATCATCTTTGGCACCACCCTCTTCTGCTACCGGTTCTTCTCCCACCTCTAATACAAGTGTGGGAGCAAGTGAAACTCTAGAAATAGGGATCCAAGTCCAGCCCTTGATGTCCTCTTGAAATACCACGTCACGGCTGCGGATGATCTTGCGTGCAGCAAGGTTGTAGAGGCGATATCCCATAGTGTCGTAGCTAAGGAAGGCTGCCTTCACCAACTTTTCATCCAGCTTGTTACGGCTAGCAACAGGCATGTACATGAACATACTAGACCGCAGACGTTTTGGTGTGTCACGGTTGGCTTACGCCCCGTCCATGCCTCCTCCAGTGTCATCAGTGGTACGGCGCGCATAGGGATCCAGTTTTGCAGGTACTCGGCAGTGTTGACTGCTTTTGCCCAAAGGGTTGGCAGGAGCTCCGCGTCTTGGAGCATACTGTGAACATGCTCAATGAATATGTATGCCGTTCACCTGCATTTTTCCAAGTGGAGTGACCTCGTGTCAGATCCGGCAACACTTGAGACAGTTGCAGAATCTGTTAGGGAGGTACTCTCCTCCATCTTGGTATAAAGCACCTTCAACCGCTTGCCACTCTCAGTTTATGTAGCAGAAATCCATACCTTGAAGCCATTACAGAACTCATCCTTTCCAGCCAGGAAGGACATCCACGTTGTCAATGAACATGACAAAGTAAAACTTGCCAGACAAGGACTGATGGCATGGGACTGCATAAATCAGAGCGAACAAGTGAGAGAGGCTCAGCCACCCCATTCCCTTCCCTATCAAGGAATGTCTGCTCATGCTAACCATCCTCTCTGGCCTTCCTAGTAGCTACGTTCCTCTCATTGTTGCCTTGGACCAGCGTGGCGACAAGCTCTCCCTCAAGGACATGGAGGAGAGCCTGCTGTTTGAGGAGGAACATGGCAAGGGAGATGAGGGGAGACGTGGGGAAGGGACGTAGGTGGCTGTTTGTGACAGGGAGTTGCAGGTTACACAGTCAGAAATTAGAGAAGCAAATGTATATTTGCGGATCATGCAGATATTTGAGTAGATTTATGAGTGAGAAATCAAATCATCACAGCTTTCTAACAAGCCATTACATGCCTCATTTGGCCAAGGGAGCACCAAGTTACTTTCTGTCAAAGTTGACCCTCTAGCCTATCAGGATGAGTGGCAATCACCTTGTCATGCATGAGAATTATGTCTCCCACGACCTTCACGACCAATAATCCTGGAAAATTCATCAATGGACCCTCCTAATGGACTTCAAGCCGCCTCATCTCCTTGAAGGCCGCTCTGTGTCGTCCTGGTCTATAACCATGGCCGTCTTTGGTGCTGAATGTGCTCTAGTTGTCACTTGAACCTGATCTTGTGGTCTCCAAACTGAATCGAGTTCCATGATGTGCATTGGAACCTGTGGGATGTCTTCTATGCAACTTTATGCCAGATAAATTTTATCGAGAAACCATTTTTTGTGACTTTCTGGCACCCCATATCCATCACTTTAGGATGTTGTGGTTGGTTTTGCATGCACAGGTTCAACTCTTCTTGGATGTGGTAACTACTAGTCCCTGGGTGTTATTCTTGCTGAAGTTATGCTGCCGGATCTTTACCTAAAAACAGTTACTCACAGATTCTGGATGTACCTAGAGGTGTTTTAATGTTCTTACTGCTTTCCCTTCATCAGTTTGGTGAACGAGTGTGTGTGATACCTCCTCCCTCTATTTTCTTCCTTCACACCACTCACCTCGTCCACTCCTGCCCACTCACGTTCATTCACCATGTCGGGACAAGCAGTGACCATTAAGGTCCTTAGAAGAAGCACTTTGTGATGCGCAAGCAGCTCACCGCCGAGTTGAGGAAGAACTGTTGTAATCGACCATTTCTGTGGCTGACATTATCATGGAGCAATGGTATTCCATTGCTGATTATATACCTTCTGTGGGTACTGGCTCTTCCTCACAAAAGTAGCTACTGCCATCCTTATCCATTCTCTTCTGCCGTAGTGTCAAAAAGAATTTGATATTCATCTACCACAGTTCACCTCCAACCTCTCATTCTCCTCATGGGAGAATTGCTTCAGTTCATGGGCTCAAGGCGAGCTCCTCTGGGAGTACTTCTCACCCGCTGACCCAAATTCGTTTTCTCCCTTCGCTCTTAAGCCTGTTGAAGCTTCTCGTGCTTTGCATGTAATCATCCCGGGTGGCCCTGATGACCTCATGAATGAAAGTGGTACGTACAATGCTGACATTGCAAACCACACACCAGCAGACCCATACGCTCTCATTTTTCACCGCAAAACTGTCACTGGAAATACTGCCTAGAGTGCCTTGACTGTGAAGTTCAACAAACTGAAGATGCATGCGGATGAGTCTTTCAATGCATACTTGGCTCGCACCCTGCACCATCTGCATGGTCTGCCCAAGGCTGCCCCAGGTCAGCTGTCTGCAAGTCTCCCCATCCTGACTGGTCTCATCCCCAAGCTCTCTGATTTCCATTTGCATGTTTTGAAAGAGTTTTGCATTTAAGAATGTGCCATTCAGTTCTCCCCCTGGAATTGGTTTCCTCTATGAATTCACTGCCACTTGTCTCACAACATGGTAGAGAATCTTGCATAACAAACGCCGTCACTGTGGTGACCACTTCCTGCTTGTCTGCTGCTGCCACCATGTGGAAGCAGCAGACGAGAAGGAACTGGAACTGTGGGGTCTTTGAACATTCTATCCCCAAGTGTCCGCCCCCCTGTGATACCTCAGCCATGCGGGCCTACTGGGCTTGTACTGGCGTCAGCACCTTGGTAGCTATCACGGCCACCACCAGAGTGGCCTCTGTCATCCTCGTCTTCCTCATCTTATGTTGTTGCATAAGATACAGACGTTGTAACCCTACAGCAACGTCCCACCCCTTCTCCACCTTTGGGGGTGGGTACCTCCTGCCTATGGGTCCTCCTGATATGGCTCTCCTTCTACACACTGCACTGCACCCACCTGGTCCCATGACGATGGTCACTTCTCAGACATACGTCCAAGCGAGCATCGGTCTGACTCATGCGGTGACATCGAATGTGCTCTGGATTGTCGACTCACCGAGATTCTTCATCTTCAGGGAGGTGAGGGTATGTTGGCCCGGTCACGTACGTGACAGAGCCATCACACCCGTTGAGTTGGATTGAGCCCGTCGTGTCACATCTTCTGAGGCTGTGCAAGGGTACTTGCCTGATGATCATCCATGGAGTTAGGATTGCAGTCTCATACTTTTTTCCGCTGACTTCGTGTTTCTTCATCCTCTCTTGTTCCACCGTCTGGTACTGTTTCTGTTTGTTTCATCCTTCGCTCGACTTGAGTTTCTACTGCCTTTTGGACCATTGATTCAGTGGCCATTCACCATATGACTTCATGTAGTTCCTTTTTCATACCTCTTGGTCATATTGGATCTGTGCGCTTCATCCGCACTAGCTCTGGGCAGTTATTCTTGTTCCGGGTGCTGCCATCCTTCGCTTTGTTGATCTTGGTGGGGATCTGTTCCTTCCGGGTGTTCTATTTGTTCCTTGATGATCAGGGCATGAATCTTCATCCAGCCATGGTGTTTGTGCAGTTTCCATCCGTTCCTCTGGTCGGGAAGTTCTCCGTGGCCTCCGTTGTGATCACCTCGTTCATGTTCCTTTGTTGCTTTCATCGTCTCCTGCTTTCTCTGCCCTTTTCCCCACTGCTCCCTCTTTGTCACCCAGTCACATCAGTCCCTTGCACCGCCGTCTCTTCCACATCGCCACTGCAGCTATTGCTCACATGCTATGCACACCAACTGCCACTGGATTTGGCTCTGCCACACTCCCTCTTCCCTTTCTCTGCTGACTACCTTCACTGTGCTCAAGGAAAAATGCATCATGCCCCATTCAGTACAGCAAAGTCCATGACCACACATCCTCTTGATCTTGTTCAAGCCGATGTCATGAGACCTCCTCCTCAGGACCCCATTTGCAGTGTGGGTCGATATTTGCTGACTCTTGCTAATGAGTTTTCCTGTTGATGGTGGGAGTTTACACTTTGACTCAAAATTGATGTTAGGAACATTCTAGAGTCTTGGCTCCCAGAGGCTGAATGTGCCTGTCAGCTCCATATCCACGCTTTCCAGTGCGACCATGGTGGTGAGTTCTTTGGTCCCACATCCCGCCTCCTTGAGTCCCAAAGTGTTCATTTTGAGTCCTCCACTCCCTACAGACTTCAGCAAAACATGGTCTCGGAGCGCTAAAATTGCACCCTTGCCGACGGTGTCTGCTCTCTCTCCTCTCAACCTATGGCCAGTTCCCTCTCTTTGTTTCTTAAGCCATGTCCTACATGACTTGGATGTAACAGCATGTTCCCCATGGCCCTCTCCCCCGTCATGTCACACCCTTTGAACGCTATACTGGTTGCCATGCTGACGTGCGCCTTCCTCACGCCTGGGGATTCATTGCCTCCTTCTGGCTGTCTAATGATCATTTTGGCGACAAGCTATCTCCTTGCAGTCAACTCTATGTCTTTCTCGGAGTGTCCTCTTTCTCTAAGGCATGACCAATCTGGGATCCTATTTTTCTTGCATCGTTGAGTCTTGCGACGCTCTCTTCTTTGAAGATGTGTGCAAGCACGACTTGCCTTGTTTTTCTTCTCCGTCCTCTTTGCCACATTCTCTCGGCTTGGGGGAGGGTCGGTCCCATCTTTGTCAACTGTGTTGTCTGTTGCACCTCAACTCGGGTCCCGTTTGACTCTCCCTTCCCTTATGTCAATGTTTTCACACCCCCTCTCTCTCCCGGTCACTTGTCTCCTTCTGCCTCTTCCTCATCTCCCATGATGCCTGCTGCCTTGTCATCTCTCCTGCCAGGCTCACCCTCCTCTTCTCCCAAGTCTCACCTACCGCTCTGTCTCCCAGACCAGCTATCACTTCTCCTTCCCCATTTCTGCCCCCTGGCACAGCACCCAACGGTGCCTGCTACTTCTTTGATGCCTGTTGTATCCCATTACATTCACGGTGGCCGCCTACTCGCTCTCCCTTCTCAAAGCCTTCCGTCTGAATCTCCCTCTTTTGGATCCACCTCTTGTGGACCCAGTATCACAAACATGGGCTCCCCTCAGGCTCCCTTCACAGATCCTGCTCCCGCTGCTCTCCACCATGTCACAGCATCTTGAGAGCCTGAGAGCCACGGCAGCCTCTTCTCTCATAGCCCTTTCTGTGGTTCATCCTAACACTGCTTTCTGCTACTCCCTCATTGAACATGAATCGCATCATTTACTTGGCACATCTGTCACTGTGTATGTAGCTACGTAGGCTCGAGGGGCAGAGGGGAAAGGCGAGTAGCTACTCGCCTTTCCCCTCTGCCACCCGAGCCTACGACAGTCTCTGATAAACGTGATGCAATTGATTTTAATCTGTGGGAGAAGTAACGCAGGAAGAATTGGATGCCCTAACCGAGCACAGCATACATGAGCCAGTGGATCTTCCACCAGTTCATAATATTGTGGTTACCAAGTGGATCTACTGCCATAAGTTGAAGCCAGATAGCTCACTTGAGTGATACAAGGCCAGAGTTACCGCCAATGGGTTCTCACAGACTCATGGGACTGACTTTGATAATACCTTCACTCCGGTAGGACGCTACACAACTTCTCGGGCTCTCCTTAGCCTGGTGGCATAGGAAGACTAGAAACTGGAGAAGATGGATGTCAACAATGCATTCCTCCATGGAAGAATTGACAAAGAATATTTCTTTGTTGAACAACCTGGGTTCACTGATGGCACCAAAAAAGTGTGGCGTCTGAGAAAGGCTCTGTACGGGCTCAGAACATCCCCAGGGTGTTGGCACCAGGAGATCACGTGTACACTCAAAACGGGCGGATTTCACAAAAGCACGATTGTTCACGTTCTGTTTCTAAGTGTACCCTTGACTCCTCTAGTGACCATCCTTGTCTATGTTGATGATCTGATCATTGTATCTCCTAGTGTGGAAACAGTTTAGTCTGTAAAGGATCTCCTCCAGTCAGAATATATACAGAAAGAACACGGTCCAGCTCGAGTCTTCTTGGGCATGGAGCTTGGGCGTGGCCGCTCATACCAGACATTTCACATTCACCATCTTAGTTTTTGTATTCATTAAATGGCCCTTCAAATCTGGAATTTCCTCTTGTACTGCCCCACATGCATGCACACTCACAAGTGTATAGGGGACTGATTGACATTGCTGCACCTGGAGGTTTACCTCACAAGATGGGACTCACGCACAGTGAATCTAGTCTCTCCAAGAAGCAGCATATCTCTCCCAGGATGTGACTTGAGCCACATAATTTTCTCATGGCTATTTCCTTACTGTTTGGTTTTGCTAGTGTTGGAGGCTTGACCTTGGGCACTTTAGGATACCCTGGTCCGTCTCCAAATTTTCATGTGGGTCCTTGGGGAGCTGCTTTATATTTCTGGGTACTGATCATTAGGGGGCCACCATGCCTCTGAGCATCGATAAGTAGCCATCCTTAGCTTTGCTGCCGAGTAGTCGGGCTCGACCCGCGGGTAGCAGCATGACCTCCCGCACATGATGCACGAAGGAGGTGCACTCTCACCGGTCCTTAGGTGCTTGTTACCATAGTCTCACTTTGTCTTGGTTCTAATCGTAAGTTACATCAAGTGCCACAAGATTCATCCATGGTGCTCTCAGTTTGGGAATCTCCCCATACTCTCCTTCCTTGCTTGTTCACCTATCTTACACCTCCAAGACTAAATAATGGTATCAAAGCACAGAGGCTCATCCCTCTCTTGCATAATTTTTTATTATTGGATCGGAGGACTCCATCTTGAGCTCACCAGTCCTTAAGACCCAATCAATGTCATCCTACCCGCAGTCTGCACATTAGGACTCTCCAAAGTCCCAAATCCCTGCATCCTACTCTGCTCCACAGCTCCACATTCCACTTTTCCTCGCAGTTTTGCACTCTTTTCAACGTAGCCACTCTGTAGCCTGCCAATCTCTTCGGTGTCATAACTCTTACTCGGCCTCACAGGTCAGCATTATGTTTGGCCCTTCTACTCTTCTGCCCCTTACTCTGTTTGGTCCCACAGCTCCACAACCCCACATTCTACTCAGCTGCTTATCTTCTGAATTGCCTGCTGGCCTTCAACGGTCGTGGTATGTGCAAGAACGCATTGTGAGCTGCACCGCCTGTGATCTCTTTGCTGTTATCCGGATTTCTCTTTGCCGCCACCCAGTGCTGCACCCCCCCCCCCCCCCCCCCCCCCCCC
>SZWC01003288.1:99627-126546 GCA_023375785.1 Penium margaritaceum | reverse complement strand
CCCCCCCCCCCCCCCCGCTACCGCTCCAGTAATTTCTGCTGCTACCCAAGCTCCCCTGAGGCCTCTAATCCTCGGCAAGTGACTCACTCTTGGCATTGACATCTGTAGCAACCATCCTAGCTGGATTTACGACCTTTCCTGCAGCAGCTGTTCCTACAGCTGGAGGTTTCCCCACATTCTTTACCACCACTATGTACTGCTGCATCAGCTGCTACCATTGCTGTTAAGGTATCCATCCTCCTCAGTAGCCTCAGTGTATCTGAGATTTTCACCTGCATTTTCGTCACTTGATGCAGTCATTTCTACTCATTGCTGCATATTCTACACCCTCTACACTTGTTGTGCCTGCTGTATCTGCCATACCTACCCTTGCAGTCACCGCCACATCTTCACAAACCACCTTGGCCTCTCCACCGTTCTCAGAACGGCTATGCAACAATGAATTTGACTCGCCTTACACCAAAGCTAGGGAGTACGCGTGTGAACGGTTGGAACAAGACACTGATTGCTGGACTTGGCCGTCGCCAAGCAATGACTCAGAAGTTTTGTGGTAGCTTCGCATGCTGTCATCTGAATAATGGTGTGAATACATTGAATGCCTTGAGGATGTAAGGGAGTGTGAGATTGAGCAGTACGTGTACACCACAGAAAACGTACCCTCTCCTCCAAGTATGCAACCTCCTGCTCTACAATTATCTCCATGGAATATGACCATGGCATATCATGCGAGCACTGGCGTCTTCATTGCCTCAGCGAATGCTGCTGTAGTTGGCACTACAATGACCGACTCCCTATGTGTTCCAGAGGCAGTCTCAGCATGGACCGCTGTCTTGGCTTCTACAGCAACAGTGCTGGTTCAACCCATCTTTGCATTACTGCCATGTTGCCGGCTTGGTGAACAAGTGTGTGTTTCTTCTCTAAATTTTGTAGTTACTCCCCTTCAGCATTGCTAGCACGTTCATCACACTCATCTCACTCACTCCAACCCTTCGCTATCATTCATTGTGCCCAGTCCGGAGGAGACCATTGAGGCCCTCCAGGCTGCTCTTAGTGTGGCACAGGAAGCCCGCCATAAGGTTAAGAAGGAGCTGCAGCATGATGGTTACGCAAAGACAGAAATCACCACAGCTGTCGTAAAAATTGTCATGGAATTTCTGTGCTCTAGTCCTTCCTTCACTGTTGAGCTGCCTATTGTGGATGCTGATTCTTACATGGTTCCTCTAAGGTGGCAAGTTATGGGAGCGATTCCTCAGTGCAAGCTGCTGCCTCCCTTGCATGCGCCCTGCTGTCGCACCGCCAGAAGGACTTCAAGGGTCCTCCTCCGCGCTTCACTTCCTTCTCTTCCTGGGAAATGTGCTTCAGCTCATGGAGAGCAAGGCAAGCTGCTTTGGGAGTACTACTCCCTTGCTGATCCCTCTACCTCTCCTCCCTTTGATCCTCAGTCCTCTGAAGTAGCTCGTGTGGTGCATGCACTTATCCAGAGAGGCCTAGATTACCTTAGCAAAAAGATTACCATGCTGATACAGCTCGATGCATACCAGTAGACCCAGTGGAGGCCTATGCCCTCATTCGCCTGCGCAAGATTGTCATTGGACATGCAACTCAGAGTGCTTTGACTTTGTACTTCAATCAACTACAATTGCACAAAGATGAATCTGTTGATGCATACTGGGCCCACAGCCTACGTCTACTTTGTGACCTAGGCGAGGCTGCCCCAGGTCAACTAACTGCCTGCCTTTCCATTATGACAGGTCACATTCCCAAGCTAAATGTTCTCTATCCGCATGTCCCATAAGATGAGCTTGAGCCCCTTGCATCTGAGCCCATGCCACCAAACTCTCCCCAGGGCACTGGTGTCCTCTGTGAGTTCACGGCTGCATGTCTCAAAGACTGGTAGAGCAGTTTACAGAGCAAGAGTCTTCCTTGTGCCACCTTTGCTACAGTGACCACCTCCTGCTCATCTTCTACTGCCACCACATCATCTGCCTCCTCTACCTTTTCTGCCTCCACAGCAGTTGCACACTCCACTTAGAGTGGGGACCGTGATGGGGGAGTTGGCCAGGGTCACGGCATAGGTAAAGGCCGAGGCTGTGGGGGAAAGGTTTCCGACAATGCCTCCACCCCCAATGCAGACACCTGTTGGAACTGGAGGGAATTTAGGCAGTCCTCTCCAGAGTTTCCAGCCCCTCGTGATGATACTCGCCTTGCCTCCACCATGCGGGTCCGTTGGGCTCGCACTTGGGTCAGCCTCTTTGTAGCTGCCAAAGCCACCATCACCGTGGCCACAACATCTTCCTCATCTTCATCCCAGTCCATTGTTGCCTACAGTACAACCGTTAGGCCCCTCCAGCAGCACACCATACAGTCCCCATCTTGGGGGTCGGTTGCTCCTGCCTTTGGACCTTCCTACTATGGGCCTCCCTCCGCGCAATACCCCATAACAACCTGGCCTCGTGATAATGGGTGCTTCTTAAATCCCTGCTCCAGTGAGCGTTGTCCTGACACCTGCTTCACCTCCGTTCTCAAGGAGGTGAGGGTTGTCAGGAAACTGCATGGTGGCAGTGCCAACGTGGCCCAACGGGTCTTCTCTTTGTTCGCGGCTGTGTTTTTATGTGAGTTATGAGTCTAAGTGTGAGATTTCTGGTCACCTCACGCTATGTTTGTGGGAGTTGGACAGGGTTGCGAGAGAGTCATTTTCTTTCCAAGGGAAGAACAAAATTTTGCATTAGTTTTGGACATGGAAATAAACTGACAGTTCTGGGGCTCATTTCAAGCTTTCAAACACACCAAACCGCATGTGATTCGGTTAAACGTAGCTCTTGCTAGATCAGCCAAAGTGCGGCACACCAATCCAGCCACTCAGCTGGCGGCGCGCCAGTTCCCGCCCGCCGAGGCGTTCGTGCACATCAAGGACCCATCAAAACGCCCTTCCGGAGGCGCAGATTTCCCTACACATAGTGGCGGTTCCCCCTGTGCTTTTGGGGTGCTTTTTGATGAGTTAATTATCGATTTTGGTGATGGGGATTGACGCTGTTCGAAACCTGTCCGCGGACCTACAGTCAGAATTTTGACTAAGTCCCCGAGTAACAAACTGAACTTCTGAGTTTCGGACACCCAGTAAAAACCTGTGCTGCTGACTCCCGCGGATTATCCACCAGAACGAATCGGCATTCTTCCGGGGATAATCCGCTATATTTTCTTTTTTTACTCATTCCAGAAGATTTTCTACTGGCAGTCGAATCGCGGCCTACTCCCCAAGCCGCCGTGCACATCCCAACTTTGGAAGCTCATATCTCCCTCGTTACTTGTCCGATTCCGGTGATTCAAGTTTCACCAGACTCGGAAAATTTTCAACTTTGATACTTTCATCCAATCTAGATTTAGAGCACTCTACAGGAAGCTAGAGTAAATGAGAGGATTTTCCCCCCTCTATCAGCTTGTTGACGCCTCATGGCGCCGCACCCGGGCTTGCTAAGGGGCAAAAATACAACAAGGGTGTGATAGGCCTGTCACGTATCTTTGTTTGTGAATTGGATGGAGCCTTTTAGGGCATGTAGTTTGGGGTTATTTATGGGTCCTTGCATGATCATCCATGGATTGGGAATTGGCACAATCACATCGTCTTGGTGTTCCTTCCTCCTGTCTCATTTCACCATCAAGTACAGTTGTTGTTTTCCTTGCCCTCCATGCTGTCCGTGTGTTGAGTAGCTTCTAGATCATTTATTCATGGGCCACTCACCACATGACATCATGTCACTGCTCCTTCTTCTCTCTCTCCCCCCAGTTGGCTCAATGCGCTTTGTTCGTACTGGCTCTAGGCAGCTTCTCCCTGTCTCAGGTGTTGGTGTTGTTCACTTTATTGGTCCTGGTAGGAACCTGTTCCTTTCTGCTTTTCTGTACGTGCCTGAATCAGAGGTCATCTTGCTTTCCATGACCACCATTGAGGATCAGGCAGAGTTTTGGTAAAGTTTCCATACTTTTCTCTCGTCACATTGTTCTCCATGGATATCATTCTGATTGCCTCTTTTGTGTTCCTCTGCCTTTCCCCTCATATTTTTTGGCATCCACTCTTGTCCACGTTGCTCCCTTTTTTATCCCCTGACCACTTGATTCTCTTGCACCATGGTCTATGCCAACTTCACACTACAGCCATTACTCGTCCCATTTGCACCCGACCTGCCGCTGGTCTTGACTCTTCCACCTTACCTCTGCCCTTCTCCGCTGACTATCTTGACTGTGCTCAATGAAAATGCACCGCTTGCCATTCAACGTAGCGAAGTCCATGACCACCCATCCTCTTGACCTGGTGCATGCCGATGTCATGGGGCCTCTTCCTCAGGAATTTCTTGGTGGTGTTGGCTGCTATGTGATGTATCTTATTGATGATTTTTTTTTCTATCACTGGATCTTTGCCTTGCGTCACAAAAGTGGCGTCCCACATGTTCTTTAGTCTTGGCTGCCTTAGGCTGAACATGCTTGCAAGCACTAACTTCACGTGCTTTGGTGCAACTGTGGTAGTGTGTTTTTGGTCCCACCTCTTGCTTCCTTGAGTCCCATGGTGTGCGTATTGAGTCCTCTTCTCCCTAAAAAACGGGGCAACAGGGCTGATCTTTGACTCGCTTGGATCTGGGGCTCTATTGCTTTTGTCTGGCTCCCTGATGACAATTGTGAGGGCAAGCTTTTCCCCCACGTTTGTCTCTGTGTCTTTCTTGGATTCTCTTTCTTCTCCAAACATTGGTGCTTCTTTGATCTCAGTCGTTGCTGCGTGATTGAGTCTTGTGATGCTCTCTCATTTGAGGATGTGTTTGAGCGCAATCTAGAAATTCCTCAAGGATATGCAGGCCATGCAGGAGCTGAATAAAGCAACCCTAGCAGCAATGAACAATGACCGAGAACGTGGTGGAAGTGAACCCCAAGAACACAATCATTGCATGTGGAGTGGCCGTGGTCGGCGCTACTTTTGACAAGCGATACTTCCAGACATGTATCTGGAAGCAAGTCATTAACAAGAACAGTAGCCTCCTCACCATGGATTCGACGTGGATGCAGGAGGCATTTTGGCATGCCAATCTAGCTGTAACAATGCCGAGCCGCATGACAATTTTACGGCAGATTGTCAAAGTTGCCGTGGCGTTCCACACATGCATGAAGAATATGTTTACCTCCTCAAAATTGTAGCTGTAAATTTCATCATTGGCAAAGCACGTGTCATCGCTGTGTTTTCCACCCGCTCCACCCCGCACGAGCACAACCTCATGATTACTGCAACTACTGCTGACACCTCAATCCAGACCCTGCACTTGGACACCGAGACCCGCTGACCCGCTGGAACAACACTCTGGACATGTTGGCCAGAGTGTTGCTCGTCAAGAGAGTGCTCCCCACCTGGCTTGATGGATGTGGCATGGATGGCTAGGTATTGAAGCCGACCAATGAGGAATGGAACCACATTGTCCTCCTGACACTTATCCTAAAGTCGTTCAAGGCTTACACAGATGACATCAGTGGCAGCAAGTAACCGACCTTGAATCTCATCATCCTATTTTTTGGAAGCATGTTGGATACATTTAATGGATGGCAGGTGAAAGGTCTGGCTGCAAAAGAGAATTCAAGGCGCCGGGTTGCTGCAGGGAGGCTGAAATCCAAGGAGCAGCTACAGGTGGACATCTACCAGGGCCTGGCCGACACTGAAACCAAGCTAAAAAAGTATGCCCTGTTGATATGGTGTGCTCCTTGGCATGAGTGCCGTTGATCAGATTCCCTGGTTCAACCACTAGGGAATGGTTGAAGCTGATCTGACTTTAGATTTAGATTCCTTGAATTTTTCCACGCAAGATCAATCTTTGAATCGCTCAATTTGAGTGACTATTTAGAAGTTAGACTAGCCTAGTTCGGGTGTTGAGCTGGTGGAATCTGGTAGCCACCATGGGTGGCGGGATAGTTGACCGCCAGTGATCTGAGTTCGTCTCCAATGAGCTCCAAATGCACTAGGGTCATAAATAGAGCAACCGGAGGGACCTCCTTGATGAGGGTGAACTTCTCCTTGAATTCTGGACAAGGAAAGGTACTTCGACGGATCACCGTCAAAGCGCTTCCCGTTGCCTAGCATGCAAGGCAAGGTGGACGGCTCCACTAAGGATTATTTCATCAGCCATAGCAGAGACTCTACTGCTCCGATTTGGACGTGCTTCAATGCATTGGAAAGCTTAGATCCCAAGCTAAAAGGATCTGGCGTAATTTCACTATGCTAAGTAATGAAGTTTAGTTTTAATTCAGTTCTCCTGAATGCAACGGGTTTCTGTCCACTCCTAGTCTGTGATCCTTGTGTTCCACACTCTTCACCAAAGATGTCCATTGGTTGCCCCAAATATTGGTAACATGCATGAGTGAGGGCGAAGCATCCTTGATGGTGCCTAAACACCCACTAGTGCCAACACAGGGTCATGAGCTCACATGCCTAGAAGGATCCTAGCTCTGACACGCTTCTGCCGCACGCCAAGACAATGACCGAGCAAAAGAGCATCAGCTTCGTCTCGAAGTTTGATGGGAATGGATTTCCCTTGTGGAGGTGGCAGTTTGAGGTCTACCTCAATGACAAGGGCTTGCTTGAGCTGGTCAAGGGTGAAGAAATTGTCCCTCCAGATACCACAACACTGGAGGAAGTGGAAAAGTACAAGAAGTTCAACAAAAATGTGCTTGCCTCATTGGTGTTTGCACAAGCTCTGGCGTAGCATGCACTCATTCAAGGATGCACGGAGGCTGCAGATTTCTTGGAAGAAAATCTGCTCCATCTACCAGTCTTGCAACCTCTCTTCAAGAGGCTCTTCATCCTCTGAGCCAACGAAGGCCGTGACATAATGGACATCCTACAGCAGGTCGAGTGCCTTACTGTCGAATGTGTATCCACCAGATGGAAGGTCGACCCTCATCTGCAAGCCATGATCCTCCTTCTGGCCTTGTCGGACAGCTGGATTCCTATGATCACTATCATTGGCGGCTGGTCCGCCCGCCGATGAATTGAAGTACGCGACAGTGGCTGAGTACGTCCGCAATCAATGGATGCAGCGTGGTCGGAGATAAAATGGGAGAACATTGAATTTTGCCTATGTTGTACGCCCTCAAGGTGGAGGGAGAGGCAAGAAGGGGAAGGGTGCCAAGCAGGGCATCAAGAAAGGTGACAAGAAGGAGGAGTACTATCTGTGACAAAGAAGGCCACAATGCACACAATTACCCCAACAAGAAGTCGGACCAAACAGGAAGGCTGGATAGAAGGACAACCATGCAATGATGGTACAAGGCTCTGGGAATCGCCGTGATTGCCTCCGGATCGGGCCTCCATACACAATGCAAGCGGACGGAATTTTTCATCTACGGCGCCTCGGAACAGTGCATGAGTGTGGCCAATGGCAAACCAAAGTTGGCCACATGTGAAGACAATGTTTGTATGAAGGTGGATGTGGACGAGGAGGATGTCACGAGCACAATTCGTGATGTTCTCTACATACCTATTGATAAATCTGCTGTCAGTGAGCCACCTTATGGACAAGGGACTCAAGGTTCTCTTCAACAAGAAGTAGGCCATCATCTGGAAAGAGGAGGGCGTCGAGGTGATTGCATATGGAAAGTGAGAAGACGACTTATACCTACTCCGTGCAAAGATCCTTGACACCCGGACAGGGTCCGATGTCGCCTACCTCGTAAAGAAGGACAATAGGGACCTAGACCTATGGCACCACCGCTTGTGTCATAATGGTCCCTCAACCGTGAGGGACACGGTGAAGAAGGAAGTGGTATGGGATCTTGAGTTCAAGAGCATTGATGCAACCAAGAAGGCCATGTGTGAGCCATGCGTGGTCGACAAGGTGACACAACAGCAGTTTGATGACAACGGGGTACGTCCATTGGCAAAGTTGGAGGTGGTGCACGCAGATATGTGTGGACCATTCGAGTCCTCTAGGAGCAGCCTTGGAGAAGTAGAAACGCAAGGACAACAAAATGGTACAATGCCACGGAGGGCATCTGGACTGGGTTTGCCCAAGCATTCTTCGAGCAAGAGGAGTCCGAGACCGTCAAGGAGGCATTACAGTGGAAGGATGGGGTTGAGTGGGAGGGAGCTATAAAATTTGAGCTCGCTTCCCTGGAGGGGAATGCAACTTGGTAGTTGATCGACAGACCAGAGGACAAGAAGATTATCTGCTTCAAAGTGGATCTTTAAGAAGAAGCTCACAAAGGAGGGAAAGGTGGAGTGGTACAAGGTGCAGCTGGTGGCAAAGATATATGCCCAACAAAAGGGTGAACACTACGACAAACCTTCGCACCGGTGGCGAAGTTCGCCTCCATCCGTAACATCCTCTCCTTGGCGGCAGTGTATGACGACAAAGTCCACAAAATACACGTGAAAACTGTATTCCTCAATGGCAACCTGGACAAAGAGGTCCTCATAGAGGTGGTGGAGGGGATAGACTCGCCGCCAGGGAAGGTGTGCCGGCTTCGCAAGGTGCTCTATGGTCTGAAGTAAAACCCACTCATGTGGTACCTGAAAAGGGACGGCTTCATGGCCGGGCTTGGCTTCAAGCACTGTGAGGCGGATCATAGCGTGTATGTGCAGAAGCAACCAGGACTGCACCACATCGTTGTTCTTTACGTGGATGACCACATCCTTGTGTCATCAGACATGGAGGAGTTGGTGAACATGAAGTGGCAGCAGGGCGGTCAGTTCAAAATGACCGAAACGGGCGAGCTCAAGTACTATCTTGGCATCACCATCAAGACGGACCACAAGGCATGCACGCTGGAGATAGGACAGGAAAATTATGTGCAACAGTTGCACTGTCATTACAACATGGAGGAGTGCATCCCCATCGGCACTCCCATGACCACCACATTGAGCTGAGCTTGAGCATGGGGCTGAGCACGGATGAGGAGAAGGAGAGATGGAAGGTATGCTGTACCAGTCCGCAGTGGGAAGCATCATGCACGCCATGGTGGTAACACGACCGGACCTGGCCTTCACGGAGGGCCAAGTGAACCGCTATGTTGCTGAACCACGACCGTTGCATTGGCAAGCGGTCAAGGGGATCCTCCGTTACCTCAAGGCGACAAAGCAGTCGTGAGTCGTTTTTTAAGTGGGAGCATATGACGACTCCCTCGAGTTGGCCAGCTACTCCGATGGCAACTGGGATGGTGATGTGGATGACAGAAAATCAACATCAGGATACATGCTTGTACTTGGTGGTGCTACAGTTTCATGGACAGGCAGGAATCAGAACTACGTGGCACTCTCCAGCACCAAAGCGGAGTACAATGCGCTCGTGAATGAGGCAGTGGGGCTACGTCGGTTGTTGAAGAAGATTGGGGTGCCACAAAAGAAGCCAAAGATGCTCAATATTAACAGCATGAGTGCCATCATTATCACCCAGAACCATGCATTTCACAAGAGGACCAAGTACACTAAGATCCGGCATCACTACGCACGGGACTTAGTGACAAAGGTCGATGCGGCTATTGTGCACTGTGGCACCACGCGCATTCATGCCAACACCATGACCAAGGAACAGCCCAAGGACAGGCACAAAGCAAGCTGTATGGAGCCCATTCTGCGCTGTGACGTTTAAAATGCCTCAGGTTCCAAGGACCTTCAAGGCTGCGGTGAAATGAGGAAATTGTTGATATCGTGTACCCCTTGCCATGAGTGTCATTGATCGTATTCCCTCGTTCGACCACAAGGGATGGTTGAACACCTTATCTGATTTAGATTCCTTGGAATGTTCCTTGCAACATCGGGCTTTGAATTGCTCTATTTGTGTGATTATTCATAAAGTTAGCCTAGCCTAGTTCGGGTTTTGGACGGGTGGAATCTGGTATCCGCCACTGGTGGCGGGATAATCCACCGCCAGTGATCCGAGTTTGTCTCTAATGAGCTCCAAATGCACCAGGGCCATAAATGAACCAACCAGAGGGACCTCCTTGACTAGGGTGAATTTCTTCTTGAAATTTGGGCGAGGAAAGGCGCTCCGACAAGTCACCGTCGAAGGGCCTCCTGTTGGCTAGCATGGACGGCAAGGTGGAAAGCTCCACCAAGAATTACTTCATCATCCATAGCAGGGGCTCTACTGCTCCGCTTTTGGTGTGCTTCAATGCATTGGAAAGCTTAGATCACATGCTATAAGGATCACATGAGATCTGGTGTAATCTCACCATGCTAAGCAACAAAATTTTGTTTCATTTCAGTTCTCCTGAATGTGAAAGGTTTCTTTCCACTCCTATTCTGTAATCCTTGTGTTCCACACTCTTCACCAAAGGTGTCCATTGGCTGCCCCAACCATTGGTAGCGTACATCAGTGAGGCTAGGCATCCCTGAGTATGCCTCCACACCCACTAGTGTCAACATGCCCAGCTGTTGTCTGAGCGCCATGTCCTCGCCACCGCTCTGGACCCGCACATTTGTGCTACCACGAATGTGTCCACCGTTTGATTCACATCAGCAGTGTAGCAGAGCTACAACTGAAGGTGGTGCAGTTACTCTAGCCATATGTAGATACGGTTGAGACGCGTAGGGCAATACCAGCAGAAGCAGGAGCAGAGACCGGAATGTAGAAGGAATCTCCGGCCACACAGCAGGGAGAAGGAGGTGCAACAGTAGCAACTTCTTCCTCCAACGCTATTGAAGTGTTGCAGGCAGCTGGCAGCCGACAGCTCCATCCACAACGTGAGCGGCAGTGTGAATAGGACAATGTGTTGTTCGAGGCAGCGCTGGCCGACCCCACGGCTAACATGTTTGAAGTGCCTTAAGCTCCTGTAGCATCTGTAGAACCACCCTCTTCCTTGGAGGAGGAGGTAGAGCAGTGGAGAAAATCTCCAAAGGAGGGTTTAAAGTGCCACATTCTGAAGCACTTCAGGAAGCTAAGCAGAAAGTTCCCAAAGTCGCACCTTGATGCGGCTGACTTGTTTGTTGTGCTTGCTGCCTCCACCCCTTTTGAGCGCCTTTTTTTCTCTTTGAAGGCACGTCATAACGGACTTCAGGCTTTCCCTCACCCATTTGATGGTGGAGAACTTGCTGAAGATGAAGTCGTGAATCAACGAGCCCTCCCTCCTGGACTTCCCTTTCAGTCGAAATGGGATGGCAGCTAGAGAATTTGCCGACAAGGAGGACCAAATCAACGCATTTTTGTGAGGCGCAAAGCAGAAGATGCCAACTTGGTGGGGACAGTAGCAGAGTTGTTAGAGGGGCTTAACATTTTTGTGAAGGATAAGGATGAAGAGGAGGAGGCTGAGGGAGAAGGAGGAGGTGATGAGAATGGTGATGTTAGCATCATGGAGATGAACTGATATATGTTTCATTCAAGCCATTGGTTCTCCAAGTTTCAGTTTAGCATGTGTATGTACAAATTCAGATGTGACGTGTCTGTGATTAAGCAACTGCAATTGGATTTGCATTACTATGTGAAACTCTCAATGTGTAGTTGCAATTGCTTGCTAAGGGTGCATATGCATGTACAATATCCACACAAAGATGGATTTGTCGTTAAACAAGTCACATGTTGTAACTTGGGCACTTTCAGCATTTTCTGTGCATTCCTCAATATTTGCTTACATTTCGACTAGATTGATGACATTGCCTCAGTAAGTGTAACGTGGTTCAGTAAGACTGGTACATGAAGACCAGGTTGAGCACCTCGGGTTCGGGGAAAAGGGAGAAGTCTAAAAGTGAATAGTACTGAACTCACGAGACCACACATTGTGGTGTTTTCTCAAATTTCAATACTATTTATTGAAATACAATGGATCCGCATTGATCCGTGGATCAGCATGGATCCGCGGATCCAGATCCAGATCCAGCCCTGGATCCGGCTCCGCGGTTCTGGATCCACCCTAGGAATAAATCCGCGGATCTGATCCACTGTGCACCCTTATCCAGGACTCAGCAGCAATTGAATACTGCAAGGATGCGCTGCGCCATAGGCAGGACACGCAGTGGGCCCGTGAGGCATTCATGCACGTTCTTGGTTATTTCTCATACTACGGCTCTGATGTCACGGAGGATGAGTGCTAGCAGCATCAGGCTGAGATCGAACGCCAAGCCTACATGGTGGACATCGTTTCTACAGGCAGTTTTCCATTGCCTGAGGATCATTCTCCTTCAGCCCCAATGCGTGGTACACCAGTGAAAAACTCCGTCCCTCTCATTGTTGCTAATCCCTCCGTAGGAAGGCAACATCCTCAGCAGCAGTAGCAGCTGCAGGGATAGCACCAGAAGAAGTCATAGCAACAGCAACAGCAACAGCAACAGCAATTGAACAGCAGCAACACCAGCAGCTTGATCCCTTTTCCTTATCTGTCCCAAGAAATCTGCTGATTCATGAGGATGCATAGGCTGCAGAGGTAGTTCGTTTGTACTGTGCCAATCTTGATGCAGCTTCTGCTGCTGCTGCTGCCAGATTTGTGGCCACATTGAGAGTCTCTTGAGCCCCTAAAACCACAGCTGGCGGCTGCGCCAAGGAATGCTTTACTCAGGAAACCTCCACCTACGGTGCTCTTGCTAGTGCTGTAGTACGCATCTCCACACTATTCTCTGCTACAACTGGTGTAGTTGCTGCTGCCGCTTTATCTGCCGCTACCTCCACCTAAGCTTCTGTCTTCACCATCTGCACCATGACTCTCTCATCTTTCATCTTCACCGTAGCCGTTACTTCTTCACAGGGAGTGACAACACGGCTATCTCCAACTTTATTGCCTCTGCAGACTTCTTCGCATCTTCCTTCACTATATTCTCTTGGTCTTATGGTCCCTACTGCATTGCGGGTCTTCGTCATTTCAGCCTCAGCAGCTGTTAATCTTCCACCACTCTTTGTCCTTCTTCCACAGCAGCCACATGGTGATTCCACGACGTGACGTGTTCTTGGTGTGAATTTTTGGTAGTGTTTTCTTGTGGCCCTTCTCCCCTGGGACTCCTGGTTTTTTCCCATCTCTGTAGTTGGCTCCGTAGCAGTAATTGCAGTAGGTTCACATGCCCTTATACTTTCCATGCCCACCAATTTGTGGAGCAACATCCAAAAGAAGTGCCTTCTTTCCTTTGCCCTAGCAGTTGTTACCACAGCTATCCTTGCTTCTTCTACAGCTGTCTCTTCCTCGTCCTCTGCTTCCACCTATTCCACAACATCTTCATCTGGTACCATGTGTTCTGTACATGATTTCAAGGGTGATGGTTGTGGTGGACAGGGCATTGGGCATGGCCGTGGCAAGCGTACGGCTCTCAAGGCTACGTATGTTGCCGCTCTTGGCAGCACTACTTTCTGGAACTGTGGCGGTACTTGGCACTCCACCTCGAAGTGTCCCAAATCATACAAGAAATACATGAACTATCTTTGAGATGTGTACTCCTTTGGACCGTACCGGCGTTTCCTCCTCTACTTCCTCGTCTAGAACCCCCAGTACGGCCACCTTGCCCACTTCTTCCCTGGGGTATTGCTAAAGCAAAGCAAGGACCTCAGGTCCTCTCTCTGGTCCTGGGGATGTGTCCTTCCATCTAGAGGCTCCACATACTACGGTCTACTTCCATCCTGATACACTCCACCGTCCATGGCTCACGATGGAATCCGTTCTAATGATGCGTTCCCTGACTACCACCGTTCTGAGCCATGCTACGACCGCAAGCATAATATGGAGCAGAAACTTGCTGACCTACTTTGTCTTCGTGATGACGGAGGTGAGAGTGTCATTGGTCTGTCCCTGTCGTCTCTTTTTTTTATTCGGATGGAACCCTTTGTGGCGCATTGTCTGGGACTATTCAGGGGTCTCTTCCTGATTGCTATCCATGGACTGAGAACTGCTAGTCTGTGATTCTTCCTCACTGTCTTGGTACATTTTTATCACCCCTCATCCCTGATCATCCCATCAGCACCGTTTCTTTCTGCCTTCTGCTTCCCACTGTTTTTTTATTCCGTGAATAATAGATTTTGGATTTTGGACTCAAATGCTACCAAATACATGACCTATTGTCAGTCTTCCTTTGTATCTTTTGGTCCTGTCAGTTCCGTTCGCTTCGTTTGTACTGGTTTAAGCATGTTTCTCCCTGTCCAAGGCATTGATGTCATTTGTTTTGTTAGTCCTGGTAGAGATCCGTTTCTTCCCGATGTGTTGTTTGTTTCCTACCTTGAGGTTAGTTTTCTCTCTGTGATGACCGCTGATGATGTCATGCAATTCACATCTAGCCATGGTGGTGGCACAATCTCCATCCACACGCCTGTTCTGTTTGGACTTCAATACAACCATCTGCGTTATGTTCCCTTGTGTCTTCTGTCCCCTTTTTCTGCATCTGCTCTTGTTCATATTGCACCATTATTGTCCCCACCCACACTCATCTCCTTCATCACCAAGTGTGCCACATTCACACCACTGTCATTTCACGCATGCTACGCATGCAGCCTACTGCTGGCTTGATGCATCCACCTTTCCTGTGCCTTTTCCACAAAATGCACCGTTCACCTTTCTCCACCTCCGAGTCTGTCACAACTCAGCCACTTGATCTTGTTCATGCAGATGCCATGGATCCTCTCCTGCATGCTGTTTGTAATGGCATTGATCGTTACATTCTTTGCCTCACAGAAACGTTTTTTACTGTCTCTCGATCTTGGCTCTTTTTTTAGAGGTATGTCAGTGATACCCTTGTGTCTTGGCTTCCTCAGACCAACCATGCCTCTCAGTGTCAGCTCAACCCATTTCTCTCCGACCACAACAGGGAGTTTTGGCCCCTCTCCTTGTTTTCTTGAGTCTTATTGTGTGTACATGGATCCATCCGCTGTGTGTATACCCCATAAAATGGTGTGTCAGAGCGCTGGAACCGCACCCTCGCCGATGGTGTTTCGAGGGTTCCCTCCAAGTGTGGGTCGTCCACCCTCATTGCCTTTGAATCCATGTCTTATATGACTTGCATCTAAAGCCACGTCCCTTACATCCCTCTCCCTCGCCATGTCATATTCTTTGATAGTTGGAATAGTCGTCAGACAAACCTTCTTCTCGCTCATGTTTGGGGCTCTGTTGATCCTGTTTTGGTTCCTGGTGACCACCGCGACAGTAAGTTGTCCGGTAGATGCTACCTCTGTGTTTTCCTTGGTGTCTCTTCGTCTTCCAAGGCCAGGAACTTTTGGGACCTTGTCCGGCACCACATTGTTGAATGACGTTTCATGCTCTTCTTTCAGTCTATGTTTGAGCCCGATCCTAACCATCTTGCCTCTATTACTTCTCTTGTCCCACTCTCAGCTTGGGGAAGAGCCTCTACCATTGTCATCCTCTTATTGTGTCCCTTGTACACAGCCTGGTGCTACGATATCCTTTGAGTCCCCTGATTCCTCTCATTCCTGTGAGTCCTGTGAATCTCCTACTATTTTGTTCCTTGCCGAGAGATCTCAGTTGTCCCATGTGACACCTACATAGTCACATGTGCCACCTATGTCTCCATATCACTTGCTGGCCTTTTTGCTTGTGCATCCATCTAGAGACCTCAATGGTGTCTTTCCTTGTCCAGCCATCTTCTTCTCCTGTTGTACTGGTGTTGGATGTCCCAAGTTTTTGGCCCATAATCCCGTCTGGCCCTGACCCTCATGTTTGTGGGAGGAAGCTGGGTGCTCTCAGGTCCTCCTATAGATGCACATCCTCTGATCCTTATCATCTCCCTGACCCTGTGGGTGTTTTATCCACCTCACTTTCAGTCTCTCGGCTTGACACTCGTCAGCATGATACACATGCGGGTGACCCTGGCTTGCAGGTCCTTGGCCTCTTCATCTGTCCATCTGATGATACTTGTGTTGTCGTGCATCCCAGCACAGCTATTGGCTACTCCTAAGTGGCCAATGAGCTTCATCAAGCTATTGGCCTGCTGGCTACAAGGCTTCTTTCTTTTCTGCCAAAGGGTTGTCCACCTTGAACCTTGAAGTGACCACTGTAAGAGACAATTTTGATGCTGATGAAGCCTTTATTTGGGAGGCCTCCATGCAGGAGGATTTGAATGCCCTTGGAGATCACGTAACATTTGAGCTTGTTGACTTTCTGGCAGGCCGGAAGGCTGTCTCAACTCACTGGATGTTTCACTATAAATTCAAGCCTGATGGTTGTTTTGAATGGTACAAGGCCCGGTCTACTGTTAAATGCATCTCCAAGATTCAAGGGGTTGATTTTGACAATACTTTTGCCCCTTTCAGTCGTTACACCACTGCTCGTGTGTTTCTTGGTATGGTTGCACACAACGACTGCTTGAGCAGATGGATGTGAACAATGCATTATTGCATGGAAGTTTGGACAAAGAGATCTCCATGATCCAGCCTCCAGAGTTCACAGATGACACCAACAAGGTTTGAAGCTTGCAAAATTTCTTGTGCAGCGCAAAGTAATCGCCTTGTTTTTGGAACATGGAAACGACATCCACCATTGAGAAAGGTGGGTATTGTTGTAGCACCGTTGACCCAGCTTTGTTCTTGAGTTTGCCTTCCTATCCCTTTCTTTCCATCATTATCTACTTCAATTACCTCCACATTGCCTCCCCCATTGAGTCTGCTTTCTCCTCTTTCAAGGCACTCCTGAAATGCACTAATACAATGAAAGACATAAGTCCAAATCAGGTATTCCTTGGCATAGAGCTTGAGCGGGACCAATCTTGTTGGTCACTTCCTGTTCACCCGGCTGCTTATGTGCACAGCCTGCGGGAGTACTTCATCACTCTAGTTTATGTTTTTCCCTCTACCTTGAAACCCGTGATGCTAGCAGGCCAGATGCTGCTAAAGTCCTTGGATGTGAGAATGTTGGGAAAGAGATTCAATGTCATGGATTACCTCCATGTCATCAGCTCACTGATGTGTCTTGCAACCACCATTTGTGCTGACGTGGCTTCCTTTGTCAACTTCTTGGCTAAGTTATCACAGTGTGCTCAAGCCCATCTTGAGGCTGCTCTTTGTGTTGTATAGCATTGGCTCTCTACTGTGTGCATTGGATGGAGCTAACGAATGCAGCCATCAGTCGTTGTTTACGGCTATTCCAACAACAACCAGGCCCATGACTCTGATTCACGCAATTGCGCAAGGTTAATATTCCTTTTTTATGGCACATTAGTCTCATGGAAGAATGGCAAGCAAGGTATTGTGGCACGGAACTCGAGCAAGGCCAGCTTTGTCACACTTAGCTAAGGTTTGTATGAGGTTTTCTGGTTGTGCTGCTTTCTCCAGCAGCTTCACGCCCTCATTTGCTGCATCACAGCAAAACCAAAGAACAACAGCCATTGCATAGAACAATGCCATACATAAATCAAGCACAAAGCGCATAAATTTATAGAAAACTTTCATGGATGAATACATTTTGTTGAATTTAGAACCTCCAGAATCTTCCAGTACCTTTCAATTTCTGAAAGCAGGAACGTGTTCTTCAGAGATGATGGGAGGCATAATAGTAGCATGTTCGTCAACGGAGGGATCAACGGAGAATTTTTGAAGTGTTGCTGGATTTGACTCAATGTGGATGTGAGGATTAACAGTTGGCGGATCCACACTCAGCGCACTATCGCAAAAACTTTCATATAAAAAAAAGGGTGAAGGCATCAAACAACAGTCTTGATGGTGGGATCCCAAAGTCGATAAATGTCACTGCTATCCTCATATCCAAGCAGAATACACAGCTTGGATCGAGCGTCCGTTTTGGTTTGTTCAGCTGTGCAGATCCAGGCATGAGTTGTGCATCCAAAGATGCAAATGTGGCCCAGATGAGGGTGGTGTCCAGTCCAGGCTTCAGGAAGCTTGGAAGTGGGTAGACGATTTGAGATGTGTGCTGCCGTAGTGAGGGCTTCAGCCCAGAAATCCGTGGACAAACCTGCTGTGTGAAGCATGATGCGTTTCTGGTCCAAAAGGATGCGGTTCATGTGCTCAGCACGTCCATTTTTTTGTGTTGTGGTTGGCTTGGTCGTGAGATGTTGGATCCCTTTACTGGCATAAAATGCGTTGAGATTGAAGTTGAACGACTCACCGCCATTGTCTGTCTTGATAGTCCTGACTGTCAAACCCTTTTCATTCTCCACTTGAGTAATCCATACTTTGAGAATTTCTGCCACTTTGTTCTTGTAGCGGAGAATCTTGACCCATGTCACATGTGTGTAGTCATCCACAATGATCAGAAAATAGTGCTTCCTTGAAAGAGATGGATTCTTGATGTAGCAGATGTCAAGATAAATCAGTTCCGGTAGCTGTTTGGTGATGGGTGCTGAGTATGAAGAGGGTGGAGCTGGATCATGTTTGCCAGCGATGCAGGTGTGACAGGGATTGTCGGAGGAATGTTGAAGTGTAGATGGGAGATCGTGTACCAGGTGCTTGTTGGCCATGATGTTGAGAGTGTTGTAAGTGACATGAGCCAGCCGGACGGACGGCCAGAGCCATGTGATGGACCTGTGAAAAAAGGGTTAGTATGTGCTATTGCAGCGAATACCATTTCTGGTGCTGCACTTTCGGTAGGAGCTTCAACAGTATCAAGGATAGTGATGTTTCCTTGTCGATGGGCCTTGGCTTCCAGCTGGGAGTTGTTGTAGATAGTGCAGTTCTTGTTGGTATCAAAAACCACCTTGAATCCTTTGCCATTCAGTCGAGTGACAGAGAGAAGATTGGCAGCTAAGTCGGGGACGTAGAGAACTTCAGAGAAGGTGCAAACTGCTTTCTCCCCGGCAAGGGAGATGCCAACCCAAACGGCTCCTTGGCCTTAGGCTGGGATGACGCGGCCATCACCTACCCGTACTTCTCTTGGAATGGCGAACTTGGTATAGGTAATGAACCAGTCCTTCTTGCACGTCATGTGCTTGGTGCAGCCTGAGTCAATGATCCATGCCAGGATGCCTGCTGCTATGAGAAATGCACTTTTGACGGTGCACATGGCCAGCTCCTCTAGAATTGGTTCTTCGATTTCTGATGAGCCTTCTCCTGAAGAAGATTCTTCTTCTTCGGTCCACGTGGGACCTTCTGATAGTAGATTTAGAGACGTGCTGGATGAAGGAATGTGCTGAGGTTGTGTCCTTGTCAGAAGAGCGTAGATCCCTGAGACAATGCTGGACAAATTTTCAGCAGATCTAGCATCATGTCCAGTGGTTAGAAAAGCATGTTGTTGTCGTGATAGGTGTGAGCCCCGATGCCCTGATTTTCTGGGACAGTCTGCTGCAATGTGTCCAACTTTTTGGCAGGTCCAGCACTTTCTTTCATCAGGATGAACGTAGGGTCGTGGTGAGGAAAGCCTTTGAGGATATCTATGGGGAGAGTCTGTGAGACCTCCTTGTCCTGATTGCATGTTTCCGTAGGGACCAAACTTCTTAGTTCGCTGTCCTTGATATTTGGCGACAAGAACCGTCTCACCTCCGTTGTCTTTGATATACTGGTATTTAGTGAGACTGAGTTCTTCAACCACTTTTTCAACTGTAAGGGCGTATGGTTGTGCCGGAGGTGGCGCGACAGCAGCTTGGCCATTGGCAGCATTGCCACCTTGAGCATTACGAGCTTGACCAGCTGCTGCTGCAAGAGCTTGGTTGAACTCTGTCTGAAGTTGTGCCAGTTTGTCGACGAATGTCTTGCCTTCTTCTTTAAAGGTTAAGAGTCTGTTGATGGTGTCCTTGAATCTGGAAGGAAGACTTCGGAATAATGTTAGCACCAGAACACGTTTTGAAATGACTTCACCCAGTCCACTGATGCGACTGGCTAGATGCTTGAGATGTGAGATGCGATCCTCAAGTCGTGTCCCTTCCTCCATAGTTTGAGAATGAAACTCTGTCAAAAATCTACCAAGTTCCACATCACTGGTTCTCTTATATCGATTCTTCAGGGCTCTCCATGCTGTTCTGGGACAAGGATTGTCATTTCCATCTCGAACGATGAACTTCAGGCGTTCTGTAAGTTGCACTTCAAGAAGTGAAAAGGCCTTATCGCATTTCAAGTGCCATTTTTTGCGTCGTTCTTTAGTTGCGGCAGGATCAAGAGTCTCATTTGGTGGTTCAGTGACCACTTCCCATAGCCCTTTGTTGCGATAGATCATTTGCATGTTGAAGGAAAACGTGTGGTAATATCTCCGTCAAACGGAGTCATATTGAAAAGATCACCATAAATTCCATTGCTCGTCATGTTGTCGGCGGTACTTGTGTCTCTTGAGAATCCTTGAAGGGAACCACCTGCTCTGACACCAAATGTTGAAATTAGAACCTCCAGAATCTTCCAGTACCTTTCAATTTCCTTCTTGAATCATGTAGCTCCTGATCTCATGAGATACAGCAACCGCAGTTGCACTTATCACTTCATACACGCACAGTCACTTGTGCTCAAGATACACTTACACACGTGCTCTGATCAAAGTCACTGAGAGCACAAACACACTACTTGTCTCAAGATCTTTCACATGGTTCAACTCTTGCTTGAAGTAATGAAGTACAGACGAAGCAATAGGAAATACACACCTACAGTTATTTATCTAACTGTACTAGTTATCAGCAGAAAAGTACAAGTGTTAGGTAGTCCAGTGACCTGTGTCTTTCGATGCTGCAGTCACATGGTCATCCGGACGCTGCTCGATGACTCCCAGTCATCAGCAGACCGAGGTTGGCGGATGTCCAGCACCCTCGGTGCGATACACAGACAAGATCGTCCGAATCCGCTGTAATCTTCTCTACGCCATTGATCCACCGCTCGATTCTCATAGGAGCTCCCGCTCAAACTCTCAAGCCATCAACGGTGGATATAAGATCCTGGTCATAGGGATAATCCTCCGCTCTCTGATTGTTCGAGTAAATTCTTTAACCCAGTGAGCCAAGGACCGAGCGAGATCCACCGATCTCACTCGATCCTTGACTGTTGGTAGTCATGTCTTCTTCTCCAGCCACGTCAGCAGTTCTGCAATACTGTTTGTGTCGCGTGATGTCTGTGACTGTAGTGTGAAGACCCTGTATCGAGTTTCAACAGGAACTATGTCCTGTTCCACTGTTATGATGAGTATGGGCACGGAGTAGGCCACTTTTCCAACACATTTCCTATGGTGTCTTCTGTGTCATATTGTTTGACACTCGCTCATACCATGCAGACTTTCTCGCCAAGGCTCTCAGTGTTGGCACATTCAAGTCTGGTGTGCATGCTATTGGCTTGCTGTGTGTACTTGATTCTCCTGTATGATCTCCTTGTATTTCTGGATTTCTTCCTCTTGCATCTGAACTCTGCTCCTGTCTTTTTGTTGTTTCGTCTTACTCCATTCATCTACATTGAGTGTAACATTCTGCGGCTGTGGGTCATGAGGGAGTGTTGGTTGGTTACGTAATGTGGTCACATTTTTTACTTCATGAATTATTCACATGAAGAAGAAGTCTAGTGAGAAACAAGGCACCCAATCATGAAGAACCAGCACCAGCTGATGTCGACACAGCACATTTGAGGCTTCGTTGTGATGAATAATGTAGTGCTTGGATTTCTGGGTGCCAGCCGATGGCTGCCAATACACATGGCTAAAATTCTTTGGTTGAAATGAGCTCATGATCAAATCATGATTCCAAAGGCAGTTTAGGATGTTGTGGTCAATCTTGCTAGCACAGGTTCTATGATGCGTACATATGGTGATGACTAGCCCCCAAATGTTGATCCTATCGGAATTATGCTGCTAATATGGTGGTGTCCGGATTTGCTCTGAGGTGGCGACATGTCTTGCCTTGCACTTGACATGTGGAAAAGCTTGCTCTCCTGGAATCTCAACCTTTTCATCACTATATTTGAATGAGTATTTCAAAAAAGGTTGTCCGCCCGAAGGTTGGATGGTTGGCGGGTGAAATCAGGTGGGAATCTGAGATCTATCTTGATAGCAAGGGACTCCTTGAGCTTGTCAAGGATGGATACATGGCTCCTCCAACCACTGAGACGGCGGAGGAAGAAAGACTCATACAAGAATTTGATGGATACGAGGGTATTAGAAAGTGACCAAATACTGGTTGCTTGTTAAAAACCATCTAGCACTACAGTTGCATAGAGGGTATTTTACAAGTTCCAATGCACTTTACGGAACTTGATTCGGATTCCGTTTCAGTGAGAGATGACTTTCCAAAGTTCGGAGGTCATGGATCCGGTTCAGGTAACGAAGCCAGCACTCCCAACAAGCAATGTGGCCAAGATTATTGGCCATGGAGGCAGACATCACCCTTCAAGGCCGAAATTCGGCTGGAGGACCTTCAGGTAACTCCAATAAATCAATTTTAGAGGAGTATTGCATGCGCATCTTGTGGAGAAGGAGGTTTCCTTGCATGTGAATGTGACTGCCGCTCACCCCGCTAGCTGAGGAGTGTGTTAGAGGGGGGACTTTTGGAGGAACGAATTGGTCCTTCCGATACAACTGTCTAGGATAATGAATATTGAGATGACTCGCCAAACATTCAGATGGCTTGCCAAATATCCCGTTTGAGGTTGTTTTGTAGTGGAACAAACAATAGCCATTGGTTAGAGTTGGATGCGGGAACAAATCTTTTTCATGGACACTCTTTACCCGGACAGGGGTATCTTTGCAAGAAAGTATGAAAGCAAGTGCGCTCTTGGATGTCCATTACAAGGTTCATTATCCATGCAAAAAAAATAAATTATTCACATCACGCACTATGTTTGTGGATGTGGATAATACTCTTGTATGTCCTTGTGACATCTACCATCAGACGGAGTTGAATGCAAAAAGGCCTACTCACAATTACTATTTGCCCAGATATAGGCATCTTCACGGGAAAAAAATATGCAACCAAGTACGCTCATTGATTCCAATTGTAGGCTCCTTGTTGATGCAACAAATCAAGTACCAACATCATGCTCCACATACTTGCATGCATATAATACTCCTGTATTTTTCCACAATATTCACCATTGGATGGAATTGTATGTGCAAATGTACCTACTCATGACTACTCTTCTCTTAGGCATGGATACTTTTGCAAAAACATACGCAGCCAAGTATGCTCTTTACTACCAATTGTAAAGCATCTTATAAAATGTCATGTCCTTGAATTGTTTTAGTGTTCCAAAATGTCCTGGCAATGTCTACACTCTTCAAATTAACAAACCAACTGATAAGGTAAATGAGGTATGTGATGTGATATTTCAAGCTTCTACCCTCTTTCTATTGGTGTACGTAACCATTCACATGGATAATATTCTCATTTTACACATTGAGAAATATAATAATAATAATAATAATAATAATAATAAGAACATGATAACCTGCAACGTAAAGGTTTAAGTCAAATCTCATTTTCGACTCATGTATGACAAAATGACTTGTTGCATGGTTTAAAGTCGTGTCAATGTCTATTATGTCCTAAGGTGTCCTTTGGTGTCGTGTTGTGTCTGGTCGTGCTTTCTAAAGTAGTTTTTGGCCATTTTTTGCCGTGTCATACAGTGTCGGTCATGTCTTTTCATCTTGTATGCTAGTATCATGTGATAACGTGTTGTACTTTGGCACGCCATTCATGTCCAGTCCTGTTTTCTCATGTTGTGCAGTGCGGTGTTGTTTCATTCCATGCAATACTGTATAGTGTCATGCCGTGTCATGTTGTGTTGTGATGTCTCGAGTTGTGTAGTGGCTTGTCCTGTCATGTCGTGTCGTTTCATGTCGTGTTGTGTCATGTTATGTCCTGTCATGTCGTGTAATCTCGTGCGTTTCATGTCATGTCGTGTCATGTCATGTGGCTTCCTGTTGTGTCAAGCCATTTTGTGTTGTCATGTCATATTGTGTCATGATGTATTGTGTCAAGTCGTGTTGTGTCTCTCCTGTTGTCTTGGTGTCATGTAGTGTCACGGCATGTAATGTCAAGTCATGTATTTTGTTATGTTATGTCATGTTGTGTCGTGTCTTGTCGTGGCGTATCGTGTCATGTCGTGCCGTGTCGTGTCGTGTCGTGTCATGTCACCTCGTGTTGTGTTGTGTCGTGACGTGTTGTGTTGTGTCGTGTCAGATCGTATCGTGTCGTGTCATTTCATTTCCTGTTGTGTCGTGTCCTGATCGTGTCGTGTCGTGTCGTGTCATGTCGTGTCATGTTGTGTCGTGTCGTGTCGTGTCGTGTCGTGTCGTGTCGTGTCGTGTCGTGTCGTGTCGTGTCGTGTCGTGTCGTGTCGTGTCGTGTCGTGTCGTGTCGTGTCGTGTCGTGTCGTGTCGTGCCGTGTCGTGCCGTGACGTGTCATGCCATGTCGTGTCTGGTTGTGTCATGTTGTGTCCTGTCATTTCATCTTGTTTAGTATCGTGTCCTGTCATGTCATGACGTGTTGTGTCAGGATTTTATCAGAACAATGGAGGGAGAAACTAGAGCGATGGCGGAAGCAGGTAGAAGTAGAGCGATCTGAAAGACATAAATATGTTGACAAAAGCAGGAAGCAATGTAGAGAGTTAGTCCTAGAGGCTCCATGGAAGAGTTGCAGATTGAGGTAAAGCGGTGAGGTAGACAGAGAAAGTTGGAGCAGAGTGTGCAGACTTGATGAGGTGGATAATGCACTGAGCAGAGATGAGTAAGAAGCGAGGCTGACGGAGCAAAGGGTTGTGAAGCAAAGAGCTAGGATTGGATGGCAATGGAGGAATGTGCAATGAGCGAGCAGAGCGAAGACATGGAGGCAAAGCCGTGGAACCAAAGGAGAACAGAATGAAGAGACTATTTTGGGTTAAACTTGGAGGGAATGAACATCCTCCATATCTACAACATAAAAAGACAAAACATTGCAAGCAACGACTTCATTCCGCTAGCGGGTTGCAGGTGACACATGTCACATTATTAGGGGATGTCTTGACTATCGGTTTAACGGTCACAGATCCAACGATCCATTGGTCAAGTTGGTTTGGGGATGAGCCTGAACCATTTATTGAGAGGAGGCTTTTTTTGTCAGGGTGAGCACTCGGAGTGAGTTTCTCGCAGGCAATTTCTGACACCCCCCTTGAAACACACTCAGGGTGTGCACAAAGGCGATCAGTCATGAGGAGTTCATGAGTCTCTCATCCCTCTTTTGATGAGGGTGTGGTCACAAATAATGGAGGAGGGTTGGGAAGGTACTCATCAGGGGGAACTCCCAGGGGTTCTGAGAGACTTCGCATGATGACGCGGTATGGGCGGTTGAGCCGCCATGGGAGCCCACTTCTTCCACTCATTTCCCTAAGCTCCATCATCAGTGCATGGATGTCAGATATACGAACATCACAATGCCTGAGAGGAGATAAAAAGGGTTGTTCAATGGTGAGCCACAGGATGAGTAGGACTTGATACTCGACGTAGAAGTAGTCTCGTGCCAGAATTGGGTGACTTCTCCGTCATCGTTGAGTTGTAGTGATCATGGTGGAAGTAACCTCTTGTTTGAAAGAAAATGGTCCAAAGATTAATGTTGTGGATATCAACGTTTGAAACCCTTTGAAAGGTAGTGTACCATGCGGTGTAGTTCTGTATCCCCCAAGCGTTGAAGTGGAGTATGGGGATACGTCTAGCAATGGCAAAGGTTTCTGGATAGATCTGTCATTGCTCCCACCACGAACAAGGTTGTCGAACGGCCATATGTAGCAGTGGTCCTTTGTATGAATCTTGGTTTTAGGGTGGTAGCCAAGAGGGTGGTGATGACGGAAGGCGTTGGTTCTGCCCCGCTCACAAAGAAAAGCACTGTCACTACATGATCTTCTGTGTCTTGTGCAATGTGAGGAAATAGCGGGGTGATGAGTATGGGATGATGAGAATGACAGCAAAAAGGCTAATGATAGTTTTGGACACATTGGTGAGGCTCCTGATGATTGCTGATGATGAAAGAGGAGGCAAATGACTGGTGATGATGTTTAGGTGCATGGGCGAATCACGTGCGCTGAAGAAGGGGTCGGCATGGGTGCAAGTCGCCACAAGATTGGCAGTTCGACATGGTGGATCCTTATACCGAGCAGGTCATTGATAAGAGCAAAGGATTGATGAGCAACAGGGCACAGTGGCGAGACCACGTACACTGCTGTTTATAGAGGGGTATAATGCGACAAGGGAAAGGCGAGAGCCAACACGCCGTGAGAAATCTGCTGCCGTTTGAGTGCAGGTCATTGCGAGATTGGAAACTGGCACGTGCCGATCCTTGTGTTGGTTGTAGATGCACATATTGCGGATGATAAGAGCAGATGTTGATGATGAAGTCTGGACACAAAGACCAGCCGTGTGCGTTGCGAAGAAGAATTGGCATGGGTGTAGGTCGCCGCAAGATCGGCGGTTCGACCGGGTGGATCCTTGTGCCAAGCTGTGATGATGAGGATACGACAGACGGCTGATGATGACATGGGTGTAGGGACGAGACTACGTGCACCGCGGAAGGAATCGTCTTGGACGAGGTCACCACGAAATTAGCTAGTCGACCGGGCAGTTCCTTTTGTCGAGCTGTTATGAAACTTGAAGGAGATGAGGATGACAATGGTGAAGATGATGAAGATGAGGAAGCTGTAGATATATGAAGTAGATGAGGCTGATGAAGTAGCACCACAGGAAGAGGTGATGCCGAAGAAGCTGAGGAGTCGATGTTAGTGAGGGGGAGGACGCGGTAGAAGGACAGAGTGGAGGAGATTCGGAGAAGGAGGCTATAGATGCTGATGACGCACGGAGGTCCTCTTGTAGTCAGGAGAGTGATGGCTTGTGTCCCCAGTTGGCCGGAGACCGATGGGAAGGGAGACTGGTGGTGTCTGATATCTTGACAGTAGGAGGAATGCTACTGCAACGACGGTGGTTTGAGAGAAGTAGAGTATTCAGAGGAGATCAGGATACTGACGGCTTGCTCCCCAGTTGGCTCGAGACATGAGCAGGAAGACTGGTGGAGTCCAATGTCCTGTCCCCAGATGACATTCTGTTGCTACTACGAATGAAAGGGAGCAATGAGAGAGAGAGAGAGAGAGAGAGAGAGAGAGAAA